>QPKB01000065.1:0-106242 GCA_003546025.1 Camphora micrantha | reverse complement strand
TGGACCCTGTGTACAATTCCAAGTCATGCCCATCAGCCACAACTTTGGTCCAAGCCCACTATAATTTGACCACAACTGGAGAAGATCATGAAGAAGCTTACATGTTCTAGGATATGTTTGTTCAATACCGAGAATTCCTCATTAACATAGAAGTCCTTGAATTTTTTAACTTGCACTTTTTGTCGTTGGTGCCGCACTTTTCCATGCACCTTTTCTACAATTTGGAAAAATGAGAAAAAAAAAATTGGAACTTTCTCAAATTCCAGAAAATCCCATTTCTGATGAGATGGAGAAAGAAATGCTTTTTCAACATTCAAACGCTTCCACGAAATGCTAGATATGTTTATACCAAAAAAAAAAAAAAAGACTAATATGCTAAGATTAATGCCCAATTAATTAACTATTGGATAACCTCTTCAGTTTGACCGTGCCACATTCCCCAAGGGGATGGTCCAAATTAAATGTGTGATCAGGAATTACACACATTTAAAATTACAAACGATCAGCAGAAGAATAGAATAATGAAGAATTTACTGATTTAGGAGCTGTTGTAAAGCTGTATATGCAGTCTTACATTTTATTTTTTGGGCTGTGGAGTTCATCCTGTTAATTAGAACAAACTTTGATTTCTCAATTCAGTTGAAGTTTCTCTATTGTAACTTTGATAATTATCTCAATGAGTTGAGGGGTCCATGAGGTAGGTGCAAGGGCAATCCCAAGTGGGCCGGAACCAGACTACCATAGAGAACCCACAAAATCCTACACACACAATGTTAAGCTGACAAACAGTCGATTAGACAAAAATTCCCTATATATATATGGGCCATCGATGGTCCTAATGGCTGGTCGGATAGGTGGGGTTTCTTTTATTGTGGGCCGTAGGCGTGGAGCCCATTCAATGAACAGTTCCTTAGTTCCCAAAAGTGGGTCCCACAAGCTTGGAATGTTGGCGTCGGTGGCAACAAACGAAAGAGGAGATTGGTATTGACATAATCAATACAGGACTTGTCCGGCCAATATCTGTCTCAGGCATGGGCCGGAAGAATATAGAAACATAAAAATTAGGATAGCAACCACTTATCATATCAGGAACGAATCAAGATCACCCAAATCATAATCTCACTATAAAGCATAAACCAGCACATTCAAGTATAAACTTGGAGGGGAAGCAATGGAAATTAGTAAAAGTAGAAAAAAGGAAAACGGCGGCGCATAAGAAGAAAAACGCATCCAAATATGATAATATGAGTTCAGAAGAAAATAGAGAAAAGGTACCTTTGAGGCTAGCAGAATAATTTTCTCTCACACACTTATGATTGAGTGATGTTGGCGACCCTTATTATTACTTAATATCTCAGGAATTGATCTCGGGGCTCAAAGTTTAAAATACCACCCGTGACAGTAGAGAAAAAAAATGTAGACATCTTTCCACACTCTCGGAACTAATCAAATCGGACATGCGGGTAAGACGATGCGCCATTGCCACGTGGCACTAAGTGGACCTAGGGATCCTGAAGTGTCCACTGGTCTTCTCCACAATCATTTGCAGCATTGCTATGGGTCACGTTCATCATCCGTTGTGGATGAGGTAGAGTGATGAAATCTCATTGATGTTGATGGTGGGATGAAGTTTGTTGGACTTTAGATCCTGCAAATGTTTCATCATCTCTCACGAGTGGAACTCTCGATTGGGACAGGCCGTATTGAAATCCTGAGTCACTCAAATATAAACACCTCCTTGTATCGCAAATGTCTCATTTTTATACAAAGCGGAGTTGATCTTATATTTATATTGAGCATATGATTAAAAATGTGATTAATATAATCTTTTGCATTATTAATCATATGTAATATTTAGGGAAGTCATTGATATGTTTCTATTAAGGAGAACAATACAATTTGCACTTTCTCTTTTGTGTTTTTCTTAGTTCTTCATTCTTGGTTAACTATTTTCACCTCATTGTGCACTCCATGGGAACATTCATTTGGATTGTTTCCAAATGTGAGAACCCCCTTGAATTTCACGAGTGCCGCTGTGACAATGACACAATTGTTGGAATGCAGGCGAAAATCTTCCTAGTTGTGGGCTACAAATTATGATAATACACTCTTTCAATCTTCTTAAAGATAGTTAAAAGGAGAAATGCGTAGGCTTTTTATAAGTTCTAGGTTTATCAAGCTTACACGAAGCAATAATGCATAAGTTTGTTTTTACAAAGCATAAATGCATAGATATATCTATATGAGTCTTGATGCTCTTAGGCTCTCACTCAGAGCCTATGTGAGTGAGACCAAGTGGAACTCTCACAATGGGCCCACCTTATGCGGCAATGAATCTCGCCAAATGCACCTTTGTGATTAATTTATCAAATCTAAAGTCATGTCTTATCTTCTAGAAAGTTTCCATAGTTTATAGGATGGTGGGGTTCGCTGGGACTATTATTTTGCCGTGATTGTATTTACTGCCGTTGCCTTATAGATGAATTTTAGAATATTAGAGTGGTGATTTATAGGATTTCTCTGAGGGGCAATCAGCATTCTTTCTTTGATAGTCTTGTGCTCTCTGGAACTGATCGGATAGGAAGTTTTGTAGGTTGCTACTCCTGATCCGCATTTGATTGGGATAGTTAGAAACTGAATTTTGATGGCATCATGTTTGTGGGCCGCATCAGTTTACATCAATATTGCCAGTCTGCACATTACTGGTTGGTGGTTCTAACTTCTAACTATTTATTTTTGTGTCTATGTAACTCTAGCATTTTTTCTCAAATTGAATTTTCTCTACCGAGTGTAGAATGCTGAATTTGGTCTTTTTCCACCCATTTTGGCAACACTACTAGAAAGTTGACTTAAGCGACTACCACTAGCGTCGCTAAAAGTCCATGCGGGCGGTCGCTAAAAGTCTGTAGCGACGCTTTTGGCGGACCGCGCAAGACGCCGTCGCGGAAAAAACTTCGTCGCTAAAAGTATTTAGCGACCCGCCACGGTCGCTAATACGGGCGTCGCTAAAAGTCAGTTTTTAATTCTTTTTTAATTTTGTTTAATAGATTACGACCGCGCTTGGCAGTCTCAAATTTATTTATATATTATAAAAGTTTTTTAGTATTTTAGCGCCGCCATGCAAACTTGATTCGGCCACAAATGCTAATTTTAAATTTTTTTTATAATTTTTTTTAACATACTTTTAGCGATCCTTGGGCGGCTCCCCCGCCTAATAGTATTAGGGCCGGCCGTTAATACCCAGTAAATTTTTTTTCCAGTTGTACCTGCAATCTGTAATTCTGAGAATAGACATATATGAATTCAACCAATACTACAAACTAACTACCATCCAAATTAAACGAAATACCAATAACAAACTACTACAATCCATTACAACAACTAATAACAAAAACAAAATCTTATATATTAATATTCAAAATATTACAAAATTTCAACAAATATATATATCCATTTACCAAATCCCAGCAATAAAAGAAAAAGGAAAAAAGAAATCAAATTGTCCGTGCAGGTTGCCCGTATGGATACGATGCTCTCAAACCTGAAGAAAAAAGAAGAAACAAATATTAATAGTTAATTATAAAAATTGGCAATTTACAGCAAATATTAAAGAAAAAATTTGAATTTGAAATTTAAACCTACGTTTCAGCTACGAGGAATCCGGGAGTCGGAATCGGCGTTCCTCATTGCAAGTCAGAATGACTACGGGCACGTGCCCGTCCAGTTTCACGGGCAACGGAGCCCGTTTGCTCGTTTGGACCCCCGGAGGCCGATTTTCTAAGTTTTAAGTTAAAGTATCCCAGTTAAACCTACGTTTCAGCCTTACGAGGAATCCGGGAGTCGGAATCGCGTTCCGTCAGTTCCTGCAAGTCAGGAATGACTACGGCACGTGCCCGTCCAGTTTCACGGGCAACGGAGCCCGTTTGCTCGTTTTTGGACCCCCGGAGGCCGATTTTCTAAGTTTTAAGTTAAAGTATCGAGTTAAACCTACCTTTCAGCTTTACGAGGAATCCCGGAGTCGGAATCGCGTTCCGTCAGTTCCTGCAAGTCAGGAATGACTACGGGCACGTGCCCGTCCAGTTTCACGGGCAACGGAGCCCGTTTGCTCGTTTTGGACCCCCGGAGGCCGATTTTCTAAGTTTTAAGTTAAAGTATCGAGTTAAACCTACGTTTCAGCTTTACGAGCAATCCGGGAGTCGGAATCGCGTTCCGTCAGTTCCTGCAAGTCAGGAATGACTACGGGCACGTGCCCGTCCAGTTTCACGGGCAACGGAGCCCGTTTGCTCGTTTTGGACCCCCGGAGGCCGATTTTCTAAGTTTTAAGTTAAAGTATCGAGTTAAACCTACGTTTCAGCTTTACGAGGAATCCGGGAGTCGGAATCGCGTTCCGTCAGTTCCTGCAAGTCAGGAATGACTACGGGCACGTGCCCGTCCAGTTTCACGGGCAACGGAGCCCGTTTGCTCATTTTGGACCCCCGGAGGCCGATTTTCTAAGTTTTAAGTTAAAGTATCGAGTTAAACCTACGTTTCAGCCTTACGAGGAATCCGGGAGTCGGAATCGCGTTCCGTCAGTTCCTGCAAGTCAGGAATGACTACGGGCACGTGCCCGTCCAGTTTCACGGGCAACGGAGCCCGTTTGCTCGTTTTGGACCCCCGGAGGCCGATTTTCTAAGTTTTAAGTTAAAGTATCGATTTAAACCTACCTTTCAGCCTTACGAGGAATCCCGGAGTCGGAATCGCGTTCCGTCAGTTCCTGCAAGTCAGGAATGACTACGGGCACGTGCCCGTCCAGTTTCACGGGCAACGGAGCCCGTTTGCTCGTTTTGGACCCCCGGAGGCCGATTTTCTAAGTTTTTAAGTTAAAGTATCGAGTTAAACCTACGTTTCAGCTTTACGAGCAATCCGGGAGTCGGAATCGCGTTCCGTCAGTTCCTGCAAGTCAGGAATGACTACGGGCACGTGCCCGTCCAGTTTCACGGGCAACGGAGCCCGTTTGCTCGTTTTGGACCCCCGGAGGCCGATTTTCTAAGTTTTAAGTTAAAGTATCGAGTTAAACCTACGTTTCAGCTTTACGAGGAAATCGGGAGTCGGAATCGCGTTCCGTCAGTTCCTGCAAGTCAGGAATGACTACGGGCACGTGCCCGTCCAGTTTCACGGGCAACGGAGCCCGTTTGCTCGTTTTGGACCCCCGGAGGCCGATTTTCTAAGTTTTAAGTTAAAGTATCGAGTTTAAACCTACGTTTCAGCTTTACGAGGAATCCGGGAGTCGGAATCGCGTTCCGTCAGTTCCTGCAAGTCAGGAATGACTACGGGCACGTGCCCGTCCAGTTTCACGGGCAACGGAGCCCGTTTGCTCGTTTTGGACCCCGGAGGCCGATTTTCTAAGTTTTAAGTTAAAGTATCGAGTTAAACCTACGTTTCAGCTTTACGAGCAATCCGGGAGTCGGAATCTCGTTCCGTCAGTTCCTGCAAGTCAGGAATGACTACGGGCACGTGCCCGTCCAGTTTCACGGGCAACGGAGCCCGTTTGCTCGTTTTGGACCCCGGAGGCCGATTTTCTAAGTTTTAAGTTAAAGTATCGAGTTAAACCTACGTTTCAGCTTTACGAGGAATCCGGGAGTCGGAATCTCGTTCCGTCAGTTCCTGCAAGTCAGGAATGACTACGGGCACGTGCCCGTCCAGTTTCACGGGCAACGGAGCCCGTTTGCTCGTTTTGGACCCCCGGAGGCCGATTTTCTAAGTTTTAAGTTAAAGTATCGAGTTAAACCTACGTTTCAGCTTTACGAGCAATCCAACTGTCGGATTCTCGTTCCGTCAGTTCCTGCAAGTCAGGAATGACTACGGGCACGTGCCCGTCCACTTTCACGGGCAACGGAGCCCGTCTGCTCTTTTTTGGTCAGTTCCCTGCCGAGAGGCCCTATTTTCTATGTTTTAAGTTAAAGTATCGACTTAAACCTACGTTTCAGCTTTACGAGCAATCCAAACTGTCGGATTCTCGTTCCGTCAGTTCCTGCAAGTCAGGAATGACTACGGGCACGTGCCCGTCCACTTTCACGGGCAACGGAGCCCGTTTGCTCTTTTTGGGCGCCGAGAGCCATATTTTCTATGTTTTAAGTTAAAGTATCGACTTAAACCTACGTTTCAGCTTTACGAGCAATCCGGGAGTCGGAATCGCGTTCCGTCAGTTCCTGCAAGTCAGGAATGACTACGGGCACGTGCCCGTCCAGTCTTCACGGGCAACGGAGCCCGTTTGCTCGCTTTGGGCGCCCGGAGGCCGATTTTCTATGTTTTAAGTTATCGTATTGAGTTAAACATACGTTTCAGCTTGAAGAGCAATCCGGGAGTCGGAATCTCGTTCCGTCGTTCCGTAAGTTTCTAACTTTCTAAGTTTCAAAATCTATAAATTTCTAACACAACTTAACAAATTTCAATACATGTTGAAATCTTGAGTTAAAGTAAATTGTTATACCTCGTCACGATCAGTCGAGCCTGCTGGATCATGACTGCCCTCTCCAACCGAGTGACGACGGGCCTGGTGGCCGGAACCAGCGTCAGGTGCCTGTAATTATTTATTATACAGTTAAAAAAATATAAATAATGACACATCAATGACCTAATTGACAATTTAAACGCACATATTTTTTCTTACTAACCTGAGAAGTGGGTGGTGGGTCTGAAATAAGCGGGCCACGACTCTGCGATAGACGAGCCTCCATCTCAGCCATCTCCGCTCTCCACTCGGCCCGCATCTCTCTCTCAACTCGGCCCGCATCTCTGCCCTCAACTCCTCTCTGATCGATGCCCTCATGGACTGCAGCAACTGCTCGTAGTCATCATCTGCACGGAGGCGCGAGCCCTGGGAGGAGCTAGCACCGGATGACTCCGATCGCATGATGTGCGAGCGTGGAATGCCCGTCCCATACGTGAGCGTGTATCCGTGCCCGTCCCGGCCAACGACGGAGTGGAATATCTCATCCCTCCGTGATGGCAAACTACGCTCCTCCTCGGGTAGCTCCTCCAGGCGTGACTGATACTGAGCCTGCGCAGTTGATTCATTTAATATATTATCATACATAACAAGACATAGTAATAGAAAGATAATTTAAACGATTCAATATAAAAACTTACAATGATAGCTGCAACCTCTGGGTGGCGAGGATCTCGAGAACGCATCCATACAGACATCCTGTCGACCAGAACACCCTCGGAACGCAACTGTTTGGTGGAGAGTTATATTATTATTATACTATCATACAAAATGACAAACATATAAATTACATGTACAATATAACGTTTTACCTCGTGGCGGACCTGGGTGATGTGTCGAGTCCCCAATCTGTGTGCGGGACCCTGCATTGCGCGGTTCTGCGCATTCGTAGCAGCCACTCTCTGTTTTCAATTTTTATCAGCTTATTTCTGTTAGTTACGTTAGTCACTAGTAAATTCTTAAAATTAAAATAAAAAATGACAAGTTTCTCACCTGGACCTCCTCGCTCGTCCAGTACCGGACGAGCTGAGTCCACTGATCCGGGAGTACGCCCCTCGGAACTCGGTCAAGTATGTCGGGCGCATCCTGATGTGGCTTCCAATGGAGCATCTTAACTTTATTTTTATGGTCTTTCCACATCTTCCGGCACTTTGACATGCAAACTGGCCGGAAGAGCTCAGGACACGCCCTCAGGTTGTCCTGAAAATGAAAGAAATATTTTTCATTAAGTTATAGTTTAAATTGACACATCATTTTTGGAGAAATGTTAAATTATTACCTTAACCTGCTGCCAGGTACGGTCTAGTGTCTCCACCGGGAATGCGTCCCAATCAAGTGTAGTCAGAGGGAATGCATATGGATGCCGGACCATATGTCCCAACTGACTGATGAGCTCGCGAGCATGCGGACCCACCGGATGGTACGTATCATCAAACTCAACGTCAATAGGATGACCGGAATTCCACGTCCGGATCCCTCGAGCAGGGCCTCTCCCCCTGCTGGAAGATGCGCCCGTGCTCGTAGCACCTGTTCAAATAAAGACGATTTAACTAAATTGAATTAAAATAATTTTCTAGAACTAAAATGTTTAATTAAATAAACTTATACTAGTCTGTGCAGACGTCGACGCAGGCCGAGATGGTGGAGAAGAAAAAGCCGACGCCGAAGCATCAACTGGGGTGGAAGGACTCGCCTGAGACGTCGATGGCCTACTCTGTGGGGCCATCGAACTAGACTGGGCGGCATCCGATGTCGGTCTAGGCCCCCCAGATGGCGTGCTAGCCTCGGCCTGGCGCAGGAGCTCGTCCATCGTCAGCGGACGATCTCTCCTCTTTCGTCCCGACATATCTGTTCAAATGTTTGTAAGATAAGTTTCATTAAACGAGATAATTGAAAGTAACATTTTAAAATTATTTACACTGAAATTTAACATTAGTGAATTAGTTCCCAACCGTTCACTGGTCGTGTAAGTCAACTGTATCTCCTTCCATGGTTTCCCGAACCCAATTAACATCTTCATCACGTTGAACAACTACAGTCTGGTCAAGAACTTGTTGGGCGAATGCATCAATATCTGGCTCATCACATTCAATCTGATACACTCCCCTCCTTGACATTTTAACTGCAACCTGCCAGTTAGGATCTTTCGGATCTCTGACATAGTAAACTTGCTCCGCCATTGAGGACAGTATGTAGGGTTCGGCATTTATTCGATCATCACGATGTAACAGATTGTTAAAATTTACCAATGTAAACTGGTAATTATCTGTTTTCACCCCTCGGATAGGATCCACCCAATCACACTTAAACAATAGAAACTTTAACCCGTGATTGTACACAACTTCAACAATATCCTTCAACCGGCCATAGTAGTAACCAGCATCCACAGATGGACAACCGAGCCCACTATTTTGTGTCGCTCGTTTCTCATCTACATCCTTTAAGCGAAATCGAAAACCGTTGACGTCACAAGTAGTGTAACGTCGGGCCGTTATGAAGGGGCCATCAGCCAACTGTTTCATTTCATCGGTCAGACTAGGATCGTTGGTTCTTCGTAAGCTACACACCTACGCAATGCATGTAATCACTGAATATCACTACATAAAAGTAATATGACATGAACAAGTGAAACTACTCCTAATGATTGACTACGTACGTGATTCTTGAACCATTCGTGAAATGACCGGTAATGGGACTGAAGAATTTCACTCTCCGTAGCACGAGGCATGTCCCGTTTGAGCTCATCAATGTGTGTCCTGCGATGCATAACACGTGTTAACAACAAGTATGATAATTTAGGAAAAAAATTGACAAATTACTGTTATGAATGAGTGATAGCTTACTGAGTGAAAGCCACAACAGCTGGGGTGTTGAACAACACCCACCGATGAACCTGAATCCACTCAATATTGTTGAGATCAAACTGCGTGCCCTGCCCAACTGGACCGTCATTAATCCGCGAGGGCCTAGTCAGCTTTGTTTCAATATTATCTTTAAGATATGCTGCGCAGAAATTGGTGCACTCATCCATCAAATACCCCTTAGCTATTGATGCCTCTGGACGGGCTCTATTACGAACATACCTCTTCAAAGTATTCATGTACCTCTCAATTGGATACATCCATCTGAATTGGACGGGGCCACCAAGCAGGGCTTCACTAGTTAAGTGTATTGTCAAGTGAACCATGACATCGAAAAATGCAGGTGGAAAAAGTTTTTCTAGATGACACAACGTCACAGCAATCCTCCCTTGCAGACCATTCAGCTCATCAATTCGGTGAACTCTAGAACACAGTTGTCTGAAGAAGTTACTAAATTCAATCAACGGCGCTACAACATTCTTAGGCAAACAATTCCTTATGGAGATAGGCAGTAACTGTTGAATGAGGATATGATTGTCATGACTCTTCAAACCCTGTAATGTTCTTTCTTTCATGTTCACGCGCTTAGCAATATTCGAACAGTACCCGTCAGGAACCTTGACACCCTTCAGGACAGAGAGGAAGACATCTTTCTCATCTTTACTCATCGCGTACTGCGCAGGAGGCATGTATGCCTTGTTTGACTCTCTCGGCTGCAAGTGCAATGGTTTTCTCAAGCCCATTTCTTCCAAGTCACGACGTGCATTGACACCATCCTTCGACTTCCCCTGAACACCGAGAATGGTCCACAGTATATTATCACAGACATTCTTCTCGATGTGCATAACAT
Source organism: Camphora micrantha (assembly GCA_003546025.1). Lineage (NCBI taxonomy): Eukaryota > Viridiplantae > Streptophyta > Magnoliopsida > Laurales > Lauraceae > Camphora > Camphora micrantha. The sequence goes on along the minus strand of QPKB01000065.1, from coordinate 96,044 downwards.
CTAAGTTGTGCCTGAGTAAGTTATACTTCCAGTATGGTAAATCGTAGAAAATACTTTTTTTCTTCCAATTATGACTTCGTCTTCTATTTGCACCAGGAATAGAAAGCAGCGGGAGGGCTAGTAAATCTTGAAAATCATACACAGTTCGTATTTGCTCTTGCTCGAGTTGTGACAACAATTCAACTCCCGTCATTGTTCGAGGTGCTGAACCATATTCTCGAGTGCCATCAAATGACACTTTGTCCCTCCTGAACCTATGCAATGGAGGTAGAAAACGTCTATGACCCGTGTATACCCATTTTCTGCCGTGCTTCAACCAAGTTGACTTCTTCGCCTGATTGCAGCAAGGACATGCAAACTCTCCCTTTGTGCTCCAACCCGACAAGTTAGCGTACGCAGGGAAGTCGTTGATTGTCCACAATAATGCGGCGCGCAGTTTAAACATTTCATTGCCTTCGGCATCAAATGTCATCAGACCATCAGCCCATAATTCCTTCAATTCATCAATCAAAGGTTGCATATATACATCAATCTTGTCCCCTGGTCCTCTTGGTCCATCAATAAGTGTGGATAGGATCAGAAAAGGCTGCTTCATACACATCCATGGCGGGAGATTATAAGGTACCAAAACGACTGGCCACGTGCTGTGATTTGCCCCTGTCATGGATCTGAATGGACTAAAACCATCTGCAGCCAAACCAAGCCGCACATTGCGACAATCCAAGGCAAAGTCTGGATTCCTTCGATCGAAGTCTTTCCACGCTGGGGAATCTGCTGGATGGGTTAACTTACCATCGTCCCTGCTATTCTCGGCATGCCATCTCATCAGTTTAGAAATATTTGATGACATAAAAAGCCTCTTCAACCTTGGCTTCAGTGGGAAATATCTCACGTGCTTTGCTGCCACAAGTTTGCCACGATTTATAACACTTGTAGAACTATTCTGACGATTGTGTCCAACCCCGTCTTCCTTCCATCTCGAAGTCTGACACACGATGCACTTATCAAGCTGGCATTCTCATTCCTAAACAACATGCAATTGTTCGGACATGCATCCAAAGTCTCATATGTGAAGCCTAAATTTTCAGTTAACTTGCGAGCCTGATAGTAGGACTCTGCAAGTTTCGCGCCCGATGGGAGCACTCGATGCAACAACTGGAGGAGCATATCGAAGGACGTGTCAGACCACTGATTCAATGCCTTCAAATGTAACAGCTCCACGATAAAGGACAATTTACTGAAGTCCTTGCATCCAGGATACAATTCTGTCTGTGCATCGTCTAGAATTTCAAAATATCTCAGGGCTTCTTCATCGGCACCGGAGCGAGGATTACTCCCACCCGCCCCCTCAGTCTCACAGCTTGTGTATTCAGGTGCCAACCCGCACGCGATATCATTTAGCATCCCGATCATCGGATCCGTCTCTGACATATTATCAACCTCAATTTCATCTCTTTCCTCTATGCGACAGGAAACATACTCTTCTCCATGTCTTATCCAATTCTTGTACTGCTTCAAGAATCCATTCACAATCAGATGCTCTCGGACAGACTCTCTTCTGTAATAATACCGATTCGCACATTTTCTACATGGACAACTTATGAACTCATTGTCAAACCCATTGGTAAATTCCATGAACTGGTTAATCCCCTCCATGTATTCCCTAGACATCCTATTCGGTAAATCAATCCAACTCTTGTCCATCTCGATAACTGTTTATGTGGAAATCTAAAATGAGCAAGTACAATTAACCCAAGGTACCATGCATCATGCAAGTCACCTATCCATAAACTGCAAACTACTTACTACAGGGTGGTTGGTCCTATCCCATTCGAGAATGCACGATCCAACTTGCACTCAACAACTCGAATGCTTCGTCCCCTAGTCAGACAAAATTTCGGCAGCATGTCCGCGTGGTTCTCCAAGTACACGACACAGATACAACATCAGTCGTACCCATGTATGTACCCAGAGAACAATGGGACATCAACCGAAACTCTATCTAACATCGGACTTGCATGAGCTATTGAGTATAAGATGGATAATTGCATTCCCAAACTGTCCAAACTGGACAATTCAAGAATCGCATACGACAAAGTTCGAATGTACATCACAAGAGCAACGAATCTAGTCAAAGACCATGTCCGTCGCGTCAAGGATTACTGAACTAATGTCGTACACAATTCTCGAACGGGTCTAAGTTTCACTAATGCATGCAAATGAATAAAACAATAAGTGAAGAACACAATATATAACACAACAATAATGTTCAAAATATCAATTATAACAAATATATATCAACATTCATAATTCGGAAAACAAAAAGAAAAAAAAAAGCAACATGTTGAACTCATTACGTCCCAAATCTCAAAAGAAACATGCTAGACATATCAAGATTTTTCTATTTAGATATATTTGCTCAATTGTTTTTTTAGGTTTTATACTTTTAATATAGGTTTTATAATTTTTATTTAGACACAAGTCACCCCGTCACAAGTGCCAACAATCCCGGGCTCTGTAGACTTTTTGCCATAGAAATTTCCTCTTGACTGATTTGACTCTAGGTATTTTCTCTTGCCATAAAAAATTATCATTTAGGGCACGTTTGTGTAATTATTTCTATGTGAAAAGCGATTATTCTTTAGACACCCCAAAAAAAGGGTAATTTGATGCATCTATCTGTCCACGAAAATGGGGATTGAAAAGCACAAGACCATGTGGTCAAGGTTGGGACCCCCAAGGATCACTGGATTAAACGGTGGCCTTTCTTGTTTCGGACTAGAAACAATTTGGAAAGCTAATGTGAGAGTTCTCAACAAAGAAAATAAAAATAAAACAGCACTTTCAACTAGCTTCTGTTGTTTGCATGGCAGAGTTTACTTCATATAAAAACAAAATGTCCACAAGAGAAGGAACTTAAAAAATAAATGGTCTTGATTAATAGGAATCAAATATGACAGGGTGACATCTCTACATAAATCTAATGTTGGGCTCGATCTGTGAAATATAGGGAGACAAGATTGGAGGATAGCTCAAAATCAGGATAACTTTATACTTTTTCCCCCTTACTATTGAAGTTCATTTTCAAAATCAGGACAACAAGTTGGTGTTGTTATTGAAAAAAGAATTTAATAGGATAAGTGAGATGAAGAGATACCCATTTTCCAAATCCCTAATTAATAGTTGGTGTTGTTATTAAAGAAGGAATTTAATAGGAAGTGAGATGAAGATACTGTTTTTGTCCCTGCCATTTTGAATGGGTAGTTTTCCAAGTCCATAGTTATTAAGGAATGCATTAGATAAGGGAGAAATGTTCTCCTACCAGAAACTATATAAGTAGTCCAGCTCTTGTGAGGTATATTTGGACCCACCTTTGATCAGTCCTTTTCACACTTTCATCTCCCACCATTTGGCACTTGCCCCAATCTCACACTTATCAAATCTTTATTGAACATTGGATTGAAGCTCAAATAAATCTTCTTCATAGATCATGATGGAACCACTGGCCATCCTTGATACTATAAACACCAATCATTACTCTTTTAAGGTGACAAATTGTGTAGAAAGCAATTCAAATTTAAGAGGGGAGAACCCCTTTCAGTCTTTCACAAATCACAAAAGATGCAAATACAATTCATCATGAGAAATATTTGGCCACACCAACTAACATAAACAAAGAAGTCCTCTAACTTTGAAAATTCTTACCTGCTCCTCTACAGCCAATAATACGTAACAATAGTGCTAACGAACCATTGGAGATGGAGCAGGAAACTGTACTTTTCTTCTGTTTTCTTCCCTTGGCCTACTAATAATTGAGAGGAAAGGTGCGAACCATGTGAAGAGCAGCACCTTCTTCCAAAAAAGTGGTCCACATGTCAGTGTTCCACTTTGTTATATTTATTGAACATTGAAGGAAGAAGTTGTTGTCTGTGACTCTGCCAAGGAGATCATGTTCTGTAACAACCCCTTATTGGGAAAAGGACATCAATACAAGACTTCTTATATATATACCCCGTTTCCATCCAACAAACAAATAGAAATAGGGTCAGGAAGGTCCTGGTTCCATCATCCATGAAGTCTAAAGTGGGGCACTTTGTCATTCAAATTTATATGGATGTGAATTGTGAAATCAACTATATATAGTTGAACACTTTGTCGTTCGACTGTATGTAGCTGTATATTTTATATTAAGAGTTCCACATGTATTGTTAGGCCTGTTTGTTTGTGCATGAATTGATCCAAGTATGCTCATACAGTCCCACTTGTCTTTGTATGGATTTAAAATCATATCTCCAGATTATAACTAGATGCCTGATCCAAATCCAACAAATAGGATTATATTGTTGGACCGAAATCAAGATATATACCAGCTGTCCTTGAAAGTTTGTGCATAAAATTAATCTGATTTATATCATATGATCATGTATTATAATGTCCTTGAAAGTATTAGCAATGATTATCCATCTAATAACAAAATCACACAAACCATAATTCCCAAAAAAAAAAAAAAAAGGAAGGCATACAAAGTCATGGAAGGACATATCAAATTATCAACCACCCATACTAAGCATTTCATATTCACCCACTGCAAATCAAAATTATCAAAAGCAAAGATGTTCATGATGATCAAATTAGACGATATCTTCAAAAAAAAAAAAAAAATCCACAAATTTTCATACCTTAGATGGCTGCAGAAATCGTGAGCAAATCGACAGAGCGAGAGTGCAGAGAGATGAATTGCAAACCTGAGGGAGAAAAAAAAATGAAAAATGAAAGAATAGAGATGAGGTTCACATTTAGGATTAAGGTTCAAAACCACACATTATCCACCACCATCAGTTGTAGCATGTATTAGATCATGACATAGAGAAAATCTTATCAGACTCCAATACCAGTAAAATCTAAACCCATCAGATCCGAGCAAAAATGATAGGGGGAGAGAAGTATGCTTGCACAAATGAAAGTGTGAATGCCCCAGCTAGATAATTGAAAAGGGGGAAGAGTTGGCTGAAAGGGACATGTAGTTGTTGCCATAACACCATACTATAACTCAAAGAGGAAGTACTCTTTTACCATGAAGTATATTCATTCAACTAATGCTTCCTCTATTTAAAGTAGAAGCACTTTTGACAGAGTGCATGTATAGAGAGCATGCCAGTGAATAGTAAATAGACCCACCATCTAAATTAAAGGAGAAAGGGAGGGTCTGATAGTGAGATGTAGATAGAGAAATAAAGGGACCTGATCCTCATCCTGTGAATAATTCTTAGGGCAGCTCAATTCCATCCATGTGGGGGGTCATGGTCTGGTGATCCAAAGCATTGATCTGATGGACGCCACATTGATAATAAATTGACTAGCCAGAACAAGCACACAACAAAGAGAAGCAAAGATGTTCCTATATTTGGGTCAATTTGTTAGATCTCCCCATTCATGGTTGTGCCCATTGGATCTGATGGCCGGATAGAAGGGGTTATGGACCACCCCCACCCGCTCACATGAATATTCAAACCAAAAGAGGAGAAGTAGCTTGCTTCTTTGAAATCAAGTATTCCTGGAATGCATCAAAACCAGAGAGCCTAAATGACCATGGTAGGTGAAACCAATGATTTCCACACCCTGTGCTCTCCACAAGCACCCACCACCAAATCAAGTTAAAGCAATGCTTGTGGAGGTGAAAGGGAGAGGGAGAGAGATGGGGGTTGATAAATGTCCTCATTGATAGAAACAGTTACAGCCTGTATAATGGACCCTCTAAAATGATCATTAGGGACCAAAAGACTACTCCATCTATCCTAACTGTTTTTTTCCTCTTTGTACCACTTTTCCAACATTTCAAGTAACTCCCCGGAAAGTTTAGCATTGCCCAATTGGTGATGGTCTTCTAGTGGAGAACTTTGAGGTCAAGGATTTGAAGTCTGATCTAGCTTACATGCCAAAGTAGTGACTGAGAGCCTGGAATTTATGTAGCGAGAATGGCTTCTGCACAAAAGTTTTAGGGCCTGTGTATTTCATGTAATTGATTTCCTAAGAATTTAAACATCTCTACAACTGGTTAAAAATGAAGAATCAAACGTCCATCAAATAACCTGGCCTTTAATGGCAATTGAACGAAGGGAAGATGACAAATGAATAAGCAGCTATGAAAACCAAAATCCGAGCAAAAAAAAAAAAAAAAAAATGACAAAAACCTCACCTTCAGACCGAAATAGCAGCAAGGAAAAGCAAAAGGCAGCGGGACAGCAGGGATCGCGCGGGAGGGCACAATGCAGAGAGGGAGTGAGGGAGGCTCTGGCAGGGGCGTGGGCGCTGGAGTGCAGAGTGCTGGGAGGGGAAAAAATCGAGAGAGAGAGAGAGAGAGAGAGAGAGAGAGAGAGAGAGAGAGAGAAAGGGAGAGGGAGCGAGGGAGAGAGAGGGAGAGAGGGAGAGGCTCGGTCGCAGTCAATGGGCACAGGAGCAGAGCGAGAGGGAGAGGGAGGGAGAGATAGAGAAATAGAGAGAGAGAAAGGGAGAGGGAGGGAGAGGGAGGGACAAAACCGCAGGCGGGCTCCGGCGCAGGCGAGCTCCGGCGAAGGCGAAGGCAGGTGCGGTGGGAGGGCAGAGCGCGGGAGGGGCAGAGCAGAGCGCGGGATGGGAAAAAAATGAGATGAAAACAGTGAACGTGGAATTTTTTTGTCTTTTAGTTGAGAAATGGGGTTACTTTTTGAACTTTTTTTGAAAAATATGGGGCGGGGAAAGGGGAGTGGAAGGAAATTTGAATTAAAGTGCTCTTTATATGACTTTCTATAAGACCTTTTATCTTATGTGACTCTTTTAGTAGAGTTACCAAATTAAAAAAAATTCTTGTCAGCATATTACACAGGATGATTAGTGGCCCATCAACAAGAAAATATTCTACATATCATGTTGTGAAAGTTCCGGTATGCTCATCATGACCAACCGTATATATTAACTACACCTGCGTTCTTTACCAAAAAGCAAAAAACTACATGTGTATTCATGTGGAGCAATAACAGAGAGGGGCCCATCATAGGACTTTTCTTATATTTGGGTTCTTGAGGTTGCTTTGGTCTTTAAGTTATAAATTCACGTACAGTAGAGGTCTAGTAATTCAAGTAGCTAATGAGGTTAACGCCCGGGTACAAATCAAGAGATAGGAGCTGTATTCGATTGATCCTGAGAATCTCCCTCACCGAAAGTGTAAGGATTTCAAGTTAACTCTACGATCATCTAAATGGTGGGTGCATGCCATAATGATTGATCCTGAAAATGTCCCACTTTTTTTGTCATAAAATGGTCAGTGCATGCCATATAAATGCCTCAGAGGATCAGACCATCTGTGAGACTCGGATCTGCTTCCATGGATTAGTCGGTGTAAGTCAAAACTCAACTGCACAAGCGCGTGATGATCAATATACACTGGACGTACAGCGAAGGATTTAACAGTTGGTGGGGAGCATTTAATGCTTAGATGTTCTTGAGACCTCTACATAAGAGAAGAGGAAGATGCTCATCATAACCATCATCCTTGTGCTCAATACCTGAAAGAGATGAAACGTGGGTTTTGTAAGCTCTTTCTCTTCCTGTCATTGCTTTGCTTCAATGCTTTTGTCATTAGTGTTGTTGCGAGGGATGTTCCTGGAGTGAAGGAGGAGGAAGTTGTCGATGAGAAGGCACTTGGCTTTGGGAAAGGTGGCGGTTTTGGTGTGGGCGGTGGATTTGGTGGCGGTCATGGGGGTGGTGGTGGAGTAGGAGGTGGATATGGTAAAGGTGGTGGGTTTGGTGGTGGTGCTGGCGGCGGATTCGGTAAGGGTGGTGGGTTTGGAGGTGGTGTGTTGGTAAAGGAGGAGGAGCTGGTGGCGGGTTCGGTAAAGGAGGTGGTGGTGGTGCCGGTGGAGGCTTTGGTAAAGGAGGTGGCGGTGGTTTCGGTATAGGTGGGGGTGGGGGTGCAGCTGGGGGTTTGGTAAGGGTGGCGGATTTGGTGGTGGTGGCGGCTTTGGAAAAGGTGGCGGCGGGGGTGTAGGTGGTGGATTCGGTAAGGGTGGCGGAGTTGGTGGGGAGGTGGCTTTGGGAAAAGGCGGCGGCGGCGGTGTAGGTGGTGGATTTGGTAAGGGTGGCGGAGTTGGTGGGGGAGGTGGCTTTGGAAAAGGTGGCGGTGGTGGGATTGGAAAGGGTGGTGGTGGAGGATTTGGTAAGGGTGGTGGAGTTGGTGGTGGGTTTGGCAAGGGCGGTGGAGGAGGATTTGGCAAGGGCGGTGGTGTTGGAGGTGGTGGAGGATTCGGAAAGGGTGGAGGGTTTGGTAAAGGTGGTGGAGGCGGAGTAGGTGTCGGTGGTGGATTTGGGAAAGGCGGTGGAGTCGTGGAGGTGGTGGCTTTGGAAAGGTGGTGGCATCGGTGGAGGCTTTGGAGGTGGTGGAGGCTTTGGAGGCGGTGGAGGAGGCGGAGGAGGTGGTGGTGGTGGTGGAGGAGGAGGCGGCATAGGAAAACTTCACTAAGCACTTACGTCGCATGGTTTTATCGTTTTATTCCTAGGCGCTACGTGCATGAAATGATATATGTAATGGCCTACATATAATATATAGGTTGTAACCAAATAAGGGAGAGTTTAGAGCATCCACTACGTAGTATGACAATGTTTATGTTTCCTACAAATTATGAAAGTGTCTGCTTCACACTCCCACGTTCCCCAATCAGTTTATGTACCCAAACCCTTCCTCATTTTTGTTTAGACTTTTAAATATCCTAGTGTAAGCATGAATGTACAAGTGGAAGTAGTCAAACTTCATGTTAAGGTAATGACACTAAAAGGGGTCGTTTTCGACAAAGGGAAGTCGTGTAAATATAAGAAATGCCAACCCTTAATGTGTGATCCTCAAGTCTAATGATTTTAAAAGAGGCATGGTAGCGTGGGATGAGTGTCAAATTTGGCCTATCACAATTCATGTGTGTTAGTGAATGTGAGAGGTTTGGATTAATTGTAGGGTGTTTCAAGTGCTTGTAACTAGGGGTCCGCATGTAATGAGAGATGTCCTTACATGAGCTGACCCATAATTTTATATTAAGATTCTAATGATGTGTACAAGTTGAAGATGAATGAATTATTGTCATATGGTTGATCGAAGTTCCGATCTGAAGAGTTCGAGTTAGATCCTGGTTGAACACTAACTTTAGCAGCACAGATCGAATACACCCCATTTGGTCCATTAAAGGCCATTAGTAAATTGGAATTAGATCTGTATGTGCTTTAGGATCAAGCCTAATTTTTAGAAACATTCCATTTTTCATGACCTCTTTATATTACACGTCAATATTTCACTAAGTATACATATGGCATACCTACAATGTAAGCATAAAATACAAAGGGCCTAATAAGAGTCCATTGGGCTCAAAGACCCAGTACTGGATTCAGTCTGTTAAGGATTTTGGATCCTAAGCATGGACCAATCCATCCTATTGAACCCAAATGCTTGTCCAACCCTGCCTAAAGGGAGCTGGGTCCATCTGGACCTGGATCATATTCAAGCCCACTGACGCCCTTGAGAAAACTGGGGAAATTGTCCTTTCTGTGGGTAACCCACAGGATCTCTGGCTCATGATGCAGAGTAAGCGCCGATTTGCAATCCAAACTAGCCAGTATTTTCAGATGCATTTGAATAGATCTAAAAGGAATTTAACAAACAACATGTGTTTCAAGTGTCACATTTGCACATGAACATGTTACATATGAATCCTTTACACGTGTAAAGCCCATTTTCATATCCCACAAGTAAAAGGCATACGACTCGTATGGAGTTCCTATTATTATCAATGATATGGATTAAATCCTAAATGTTGAAATAGAAGAAGGTAGATTCTCCATTCCCCATTGAATCAAATGAAATTCGTCAATGGTAGAGCACATTGAAAAAATTAACCAAAGTTGCCTGTTGTAGAGGCAATCAAGAAAGAAAGGTAGGTTAATCCGACCAATCTTGCTTGGACAATGGAAAGAGCCACTGGATAACCAGGGATGTGGTCGTCAAGTTTTAAGTATCACTCCTTGGCCTGCTTTAAGGCACGAGTTTGATGCTTTGAAATTAAGGGCAAGGATTAAAATAAACCAGCCGATGCGTGCGACTTAAGATTACTAGTTGATGTTTAATATGAATGATTTGGATTGGCCTGTGGAGCCCACATAGTCCATCCTATGGTCAATCTAAGCAGCTCATTCTCACCATGAGTCCATCTAAACTTGGCACTCATCTGAGTCCATTAATCATATCAATGTAAGCATTTTTTTTAATTTTTTTTTTTAAATGCGTAGGGACACCTTTGAACCCTCTCTTATCTTCCATGATTATCAGGTGAGGCCCACTGGCTACGCGGTTCCTCATAATAACTCTTGTTGGCCCACCAGGCACAATTAATGCTAAGTTGCCATCTTTAACCATCCAATTTTTAAATTACGAGTGTACAGCTAAACATAAATCATCCAGCCAAAAATATTACATATGACGAGTAGTATGTCAAAAATATGATCTTTGTAATCTGTGGGAAAGATGTTTTGGTATCTATATTGGTCAAAAGGACTGAATGCGTCCTTATCTGTCACTCACCACAACCTCTGCTATAAATAAGGAACCTCTACTGTTTACCAGTCACTGATTAAAATGGCTGTCTCTGGATTCATGAAGTCTGCTGCAGTTGCATTTCTTCTCTGTCTTTTCATTTCCTCTTCCTTCTCAGGTAGTGGATTAGGGTCCGTGGTACACAATACATATGGTATCACGTCATTTTTTTATTCTTTTTGGGGGTCATAAGGTTGGATCAAACCCATCATATTCTTTCAGTATTTGATCAGTTTTTTCTTAATCAACTAACAAAGGAACTTCCTGTATGTCTCTTTTACTTGTTTTTGGGGTGTTTATGGGCTGGACAGAGTCAGTCTGTTGCATGTTCGAGCCTAACCTATTTATTAGTGGCTCTTATATTCAGACCTGGATACAGTCCACCATCTGACAGCTATATTGCAGAACATATTTGTCTATTTGTCCATTGGTGCGAAACAGTGGCCGAACATAAGATTGTTCAACTTACAAGCAAGGAAGTTGGACCTGGTGGTGATTGTTCAATTTAAAAGCCAGGAAGTTAGGCCTGGGTTGTTGTGTGTGGAGCCTGATTTCATTCGGATCAGACTGTTAATTCAGATCCACTTATAAGAGTATTTTCGTAATATTATCCTATATTATTACGTAACCCTAACATAGCCGTCAGAAAAGTTGTATCTTGTATTTTTATCCTCTGCCTTTGAACATGGTGGAATCAGTATTATTCGTGGTTGTCCCTAAAGCCATGGTTGTACCTCAAGATCAAGGGAACCACGTAAATCCGTGTGTCATTTGTGTGTGGTTGCTTGCATCTTTTATTCTTTTCTTCCTAACATGGGTCCTAACCACCATCTGGGCCAACTTGATTATGTTGCAAGATGACCCACCGATGATCATCCATAGTAAGATTGTAGGAAACTATGAATAGAGATGCTATCAATCGGCCTGAAACTGGTCCAGATCCAAGTCTTCTAGATGGGCTTGGACATGCATCTGCATACGATGGGCTGGGACTGAATCATTTTCAGGGATCGATGCTCTTAGTGGACAGGATCTTGGCCTAGCACAAGCCTGTTCGGCTTTTGGTTACCCTGTTTATATTGTATGGGAGAGGTTTCAGAAGAGAAAGATTAGCCTAAAGTGATGAGACACCTTGAAACAATGTACATTATTTGTGCATATTTTTTTTTAAAGGAGAACTTCATGGGTGCTCTTGTGGCACCCTCTATGACCTCCCTCCCTATTACTTTAATATATATAATATGTTGCGTTTCCTTTGAGATGCAGGCACAGCTGATGGAGTGGCAGAGGAGGTTGGCATAATGTCGTCGTTTAATCCTTGCAATCCTGGTTGCCCTTCAACGTGTAATGAAGACTGCATCAAACATGGATTCTGCGGTGGCCACTGTGAGAAATTGGGTGAAAAATATTGTTGCTGCCAAGATAAATGTTAAGAGATGCTACCTCTACCATGTCCTAGAATTACTACTGAGAAATGAAATAAAGTAAAACTACCTTGAAGCAGATGCAGGAAATGACCTTTTTATTGTAATTTCATTATAATGGAAGTGGGTGAATGAAATTCTATATATATATATATATATATATATATATATATATATATATAGGGAGATGTCCCTATGAGAGAACCTCTCATCTTAATATGAGAGATAAGGTGGGGGCCCTTACATTCATATCCAATATCAACAACTTAAATGCGAGGGCCTTCATCTTTATCTCTCATAGTAAAGTGAGAGATGCTCTCATATATATATATATATATTTATTTATTTATTGCTATCGGAGGATTTCCATCTTTTGTACTGGACTAATCCCTATGGGGCCAAAGGGAAGCCGGGTAAACACTCTTGTGGCCTCAAGGTGGTAGCAGTGGACTCAACCTTCGATTCCTAAAGAAGGGGAATTGGTGGTCGAATTCAAAACCTCTAATTTTGAAAGAGGGAGGAACCGTGGTGTGCAAGATAATGTATGTTATTTATTTGGCGTATATCTTAGCACATGGGCGGCTCCAAGTTGATGACAGTGGGGTCAACTGACCCCACTGAGATCTAAAAATATATATATATATTTTGTCTTGAATTAAACTTATGGGAAGCTTTTGACCCCACTTGATTTAAGAGTTTCACCCCATATTAGCTTGCTTTACACCTTTTTTTTATTGCTATGGTTGTGATCAAAAGTCACCATAAAATACCCACCGCTTAAGTTAATGGGCCAACTGTCTACCAAAATTTTAAAAAAAAAATTTAATGGGCCGACATTGCTGATATGCGCTCTAGCAATGAGTTTTTAGGACTTAAAGGAATTCATAACATTCCTAGAAAGTTAGTGGAGACAAGGATATCGTATACCAATTAGTTTATCTGCTTCTAAATTTGGTGTTAATTTTATCAACTGCGATGGTAGAAAGAGCTTTTTCAGGAATGAAGTACGTAAATAACATGTTGCGTAACTGAATAGGAGATCAATGGATGAATGACTGTTTGGTTACATATATTGAAAATGATATGGTTGCTAGTCTTGATAATTAAGCTATTATGCAATGATTTCAACGCATGAAAACCTGTTGAGGGCAGCTATAAAAGTTTATACATTTGGATTATCTTTTTGGATTAAGAGCTATTAGTAACAATGTATTAAAATTTATGTTTAATTTTTTTTAGAACTCAATATTATCTTTGTCGGATTATCGTAAATGGATTATTAAAATTTTATATTATATATATCGAATTATCGGAAGTATATGATAGATGTAGATAAAGGGAAAAATAATTTATTTGATTTGCGAAAAATAAGTCTTTTGTTTACCCCACTGACTCGAGTTTCTAGAGCCGCCACTGTCTTAGCCTTATAGTATAGATGTAAGTTAAATATTAAGAAGACTTCAAGCAAAAAAAAAAATATTAAGAAGACTTGAAATATTAGGCCATGGCTAGCTATGTCCTTTTGTTTTGCTTAATGTTCCTGCTGACGAAGGATACAACATGCAGAGTAACGGTGAAGACTTGGCATGTTAATTTTTGGGGGTTTTACTTGTACGTTTATATTTAGCTATGGATAATTCCACCTGGTGATGAAAGTTGTGATATTTCCCTATAGGCACTCGTGCAATTTTATTGACTAAAATACCCTTGATGGCGTGATATCATATAAAATTATAAATTATGAGTTCCTTTTTATCCAACGAAAGGGGATCAAACTCTGTACAATATCGTACATATGAGAAGTTTTGTCATTTTCCCTAATGTAGAAAATGTGTGGGGAAATATATATCATAACTTTCATCACAATGTTACTGACTTACTGTATAGATCAAAGTTCAAACCCTCCCCACTTTTCTTTTGGGCCTGTTTGCTTGCATAATCACAGGAATGTTGTGTTTATGACTTATAGGTATAGCCAAAATTAATTAAAATTAAAGAAATGAAGGTGAAGTTTCTATAAATGGCAATTAAATAGTCAACTCTTTAAATAGAATATGAATTGAGGAGAGATGGATAATGACTTGCTAGAGCGATGACTTGGTATTTATTTTATATCACCTCTTAATTGATCATTTGATACTCATATTCTAAACTTAATCCAAGTCTCCCATCAGGCCCTATAGCTCATTAGAAATCCCAATAGTGCTCAGACCTCACAAATTCAAACATGGACCCTACATAATCTTAGATGGATTTAGTCCAAACCCTCCTCTTCCTTTTCTTCCTTCAAATTCTATTTGCTCATCATACTTGTATATATAGCTCTCGTACCCAAATGCAAGGAGAGCCTCTCAACGTTGAAACCATATACAGATCCCGAATTTCCTTCTTGGAGGTGGAAAACATTCTGAAAACAGCAGAAAAGAATGGTGAAGAACTTTAGTAGATTAAGAAGAGAAGATAGATGTCTCTCATCCATCTTTTAGTTCATTCCCTCCCCCATCAACGCAGCTATACTTCTTGACCAACACAAGTGTTTCAATCACGCCATTACGCTGCCTATTAACTCCAATCATGGTTTTCTGCTTCATCAACATTATCATCAAACCTTTGTCCAAACTATGTGGAGTTAGCTACAAGAATTTTATTTTGCTATTATATATATATAGCCTATCATGTACCAAGTCCTTACAATGACACTTCTTCAGATCTACTGTAATAGTTTCCATCTATGCTTCTTTGTCCTACTCTTCTTTTAATGGCCATCAACTACATATTTTTTTTTTGCACTTGCACTGTTATTACCATGTGTTTGGACATGTTTAAGTCAACTCAAATGAGTCTCTCTTAATTTGTCATAGAATAGTAAATTAGAATTGAGAGATGCTCCTGTGAGAGTAACTCTCACGTGAGCATCTTCCATTAGAAATTCACGTGGTAGATGTCATGACAAAAGTTGTATGCAAGCAGTCAACTTGACACAATGCTCCTCAAGACTAGGAATCTACAGTTGACCAGTGGAGTTTTGGAATGACGAGGGATAAAGAGGATCTGTAATGGTAGGTTTACCTATAAAAAATCAAGAAAGAGATAATCATTTCATTTCAGTATCATCACTAGAGCCTAATACTAAATATGTTGGAGTTGATTACATGAGTTTTGTTTCTTCAATAGAATCTATCCTAAGAAAAATCCTCTAATGGGCTCTTAAGTTAGATCTAACCTCACTAATTGAATCGATGTCCTCCTTGACCTACTGTCCTATCCTTTTTCTTTGATGAGATTTTCAGCTAATCTTCCTATTGGTATCATACTCCATTTGAGGGTCGAACTAGCAACCTAATAATTTAAATTCTTGGTAAATACCTAACTCACAAATATCCTTTTTGATAATTTACATTATCAATAGTCATAAAATGTAGGTCTATACAATTATGAAGGCAAGGTCCATGGGCTGCACTAGGCCGAAGAGCCTCTAATAGATAAATAAAGCATACGCCAAAACTCAAGTCTCTTTCGACCATTAATTCTAAGACAATGACAGGGGCTGCCAGTGTAATTAAAACTAACCGCCGACACTACCCGTTGGAGCTCCACAGCTCGTTGTTGGTAAATTTCCCAATCCTGATACATTGTTGGCCGAGCCACTAGGCTTGAGATAACAGTTTTTGTAAGAAACAATTGATTAAATGTGGAGATACAAATGATCATCAATTAAATTAATCCACCCTTTTTTAGAAAGTGAATATGAGAAATTAAAAGAAAAAAAAAAAACCCCAACTATGATCTAAGTAAATCAATTCCGAAGAAAAGCAAAATCCCGTGTATCACCACTTTAACCTTCTAGTTCAACTTAGTTGAATTGTAAGGTTAAAATAGTAGGAGATTAAAAAAATAAAAATAAAAAAAAAGTCACTCGCATGTTTGTTTAAATGAGGGGAGGAGTGGAGTAAAATAAAATAGTAAATAAAGAGTAAAATTAAGAAGACAGATTTGAGAGTATAATGAACTAAATGATATAAAAACTTTTCATCCCCAAATATATATATATATATATATATATATATTCATATCACCTTATTAGGTGCGCTGGACCACACACAACGCCCTTGAATTTCACATAGGGCCCACCTTTGCATCCATTTAATATAATGTATACCGTTGGATCAACTGCACATCCATCCGATTAGACTTTATATCGTCAAACTTGTGGGACTCAGAAGGAGATGATAGGAGCGAGGAATGTGGCTTATTTGTTTTTTTCACGTAGATGAAGGGCCATGGGTGATCTTTCGATCACCCGGTCCTAGTCCTAAGTGCTGCCATGTGGGCGCCATGTTGAGGTGCGCAAAGTCATCTACTATATATATTTTTTTATAGAGTGCTGCTATTGGCACACAATTTTTTTTCTTTTTCAACACAAGAAATTTATCTTTTTTTTATTACGTTTTTACCCTTTTATGAAATGACTAAAATATCCATTATCTTTCTTTTCACACACAAGCTCCTCTTTTTCCCTCCCACCCATCTCACTCTCTACTTCTCACTCTCCACTTTTCAGAAAAACTCTAAACATATTGGGCAACTCATCTTCCTCCTTCTCCTTCATCTTTCATTATTCTTGTACTTTATCTTTTTTTCATTCTATCTCTAAAGGATTTCTAGAGCAATGAAGGAAGAAAACAATCAAATTGTGCATTTCAATCAGAGCAGCAGTGGAAAGGTCCGTTTCTCCATGTCTCGCTTGGAACGAGTTGCAGGTCCCGATATGTATGGTCTTTCAGGTCCGAACATATTGCATCTATTCGGAATTGTACATCCGAACAGAAGGAACATGATCGAAAGATAGTGTCCGAACACTCTTGTTCGGACATTCAGGTCCAGACAGTTTAATTTTGTTCGAAACTACAGTTCCGGACATTTGTATTCTGTTCGGCCACTTAGAGACCGAATAGTCACGATTTCTGTGTTGTAAACCCTTGCGATAATGGATGAAAAACAGCCCAAATGCATGAAAAAACACTAGCATTGTTTGTAAAATCTTACATTGAATGAGAATCTATCCTCATAACAAGTTTTCATAAAAAAATAGGGTAATCTAAGATGGAAAAAATGATAAAAAAAAAAATGGGGAAGAAGAATGAAATGATAATGGCAGAGAGCCCTCTGATGGAAGAGGATGTGTGTGAGAAGAAAGAAGGAAATGAAGGGATGGATACTTTGGAAAATTTTGATGCGTGTGAAAAGAATTAATATAATTTTTTGAATTATAGTGACTTGTGCAGAGAAATTTTGTATGGAAAAAGTAAAAATCAACGTGCGAGTAGAATTTCCCATTTTGATATTATTGTGATTCAGTGACTTTTAGGACTTCGGTTCTCATAAACGGGATCGGCTGAAGGGTGGGTTCAACACCGGTCCGGTCCCTCTGCTTGAAAAGATTCGCGGCATCGAGTCGTCTCCCCCAAATCATCCACAAAAGTAGGTATTTGGGCAAGTCGCAAGTCCATGCGAGTCGCCTCTTGCTTTCACTGCCTAGTTATAATAGGGGTGGAAAAGGTAATCTATGTATCTCTCTCTCTCTTTCAGCAGTTCTTCTTGTAGTTGTGAAATGTTAGAATATGCATCTATTACTTGATTTCCTTCTTCTCTTGTGATGCTCCTTTCATGTAATATAGGGTCTGTTTGCTACCAAGAATTTGGGAATTCATGTGTAGAGAATCTCAAAAGGTCTATTAAATTCAGAAATTCTAAGTTGGAGAAGGTGGGAGAGAAAAAAAAAAGGTGATGGGTATAATTTTACATGTTTGGTACAAGAAAGACAATGCAAATGTTGCTGTGCCCCTAATTTCTGTCTTTGGTACTGGGTGGAATTTATCAGGTTTCAGAGAATTCCTTAGGAGATTGTACTTTCCTCTGTTATGTTCGCAATTTTTTTTTTATTTCTGCGTATTTCCTAAAATTCCTGGGGCAAACAATCTCTTTAAGAGGTCAAGAGTCCTTGTTTTGCATTAGAATACATAGGAACTTATGGTCAAATGAGATCCACCGAAGGATTATTAAAGAGGTAAAGGGCGAATGATATGAGGTGTGCGGTGAAGGATAGAAGGTAATAATGTAGAAGGAAACCTGACTTTCGCTAGGATTTGAAGTACTAAGGTGGTGGCTAGGTATTCATTTTCCATCTTCTCTTGACCCACTTTCAATTAAGGGGGAGGTTATGTGATGGTCATTTTTATATATTCGCCTTGGATCTTCATTTATTTTCTTAACCACTTACGGCATCAGTCAGGCACTAAGTGGAATTCACCAAATGCTAATCTCAAAAGAGCATTCTGAATTCCGGAATTTGGAGATTTTAAAGGCTAGTTCGGACATTTTACTGCAGAAGATTTTGGTGCATTGCGAACAGGACAAACAGTCAATTTGCAGGGGATATGGACTGACTAGAACAGGTTTCTTGCTGGGGGTGAATTTCCATAAGAAATCTGCTTATGGATGGTATCATCACACTTTGGTTCATCAAGCTTCTGATGGCATGGACTTGGTTGCTACTTAACTGTGCAACTATCAATCATTAGCCATGAAGGATCTACAAAGAAGCCTCCTATATTTCCTGTTGGTCTTATAGAAAACACTCATAAGGGAGGAGCTAATTTTCCTTCATGTAATAGTAATATCGTAATCCTTGAGTTCAGATTTTGCAGAATATCTTCAAGCAAAGTGTTTTTACACGTGTTGCCTGTGTTTTAATATTCCAAGCCATTGCTTGGGTGAAAGCAACTGCTCTACTAACAGATTTCTACTGGTTTTTTATATTATCGCAATTGATTCCTGGGCCTGTATGGCTGTTTTTTGCTGCTTATTGTTGAACTTGAGCCTCCGTTAAATTTTATCAAGACTATATGAAGAGACTTGAGAATTGGTGGTGTAATACCTACATTTTATATAGTCTCATAACTTAACCGTCAGAGATCTATCTTGACGACTCTTGTAAATTTGAGAGTCATTATTATTTCTGATTTGATTTTTCTGTGGATCATAGTCTCATTCTCAACCAGCTTCTTTTTTGCCCTTTTTTTTTGGTAGTCTACAGCTACGAATGTGGAATTTAAATTTCATTGGAGTGTACCACATATCATCATGTATTTTCCCCTTGTGCAGCACTTGGTTGAGTGCAGATGGGGCCTATGTGCTGTTTTTGAGGTATCATGGCACTTGGTTGAGTGCAGATGGGGGGGCCTATGTTTCTGGAATTAAGATGTTCATTTACATTATAGGATAGGCAATGTCTGACTGCTCCTTTGAAAACCTAATTATTTCTAATGCAGACAGATATATAAAGGGAAAATACAATATTGAACTACTATGCTAGAGATTGTGAAATCTATTAAATGCTCAATGAGAGATTCACTTAGTTGCAACTAATGTTCAAAGACTTCATTATTATTATTTTTGGATCGGTAAGAAACTAATTCATTAAAAGGAAAAAACAATACAAAGAGGAAAAACAAGAAAGAATAACAAGGTACAAGAGTATTGTACCCCTTCTCATACCTTAATTACAAAACCATGCCCTCCCAAGGAGAAGTCCTATCAATCCCCTATTTGGCAAGTGCATCTGCCATGTGGTTAACCGATCTAAGCTCATGACAAAAGACCACATTATTGGAAGAGGATAGAGCTCGGATTTCATTGAAGAGGAATTGGAATTTCCATGGATTTGCTTTCTGATGTGACACCCAAGTAATGGCGTTGGAAGAGTCGCTCTCTACAATAAGGCTTCCCCGAAACATTCTTGAAAAACACCGCAGAGCTTCTAAAATAGCTAACACTCCTGCGTCATTAGAATTTATGTGGTGTCAAGATTTTGGCAACTAAATTAGCATGGAGGATACTAAATAACTATGCTGATAATTGTGTAATCTGTTTGGTGCTTAAAGCATAAACACTTGATGTAAGATTTAGTTAGTTGTACAATGTCCAAAGACTGATGGTTTGGTTCCAATAACAATGTCTGTTGTCTGAACTATCATGTAGGAATCTGATTATCATGGATCAGTAGTTCTGCTTATATAGTAAGTCTTGCTCTACTAGTAACTGTTGAGAAAGTGTAATGCCATACAATCATGCCACAGTTTCTTTGAGTAAATGTGAAATTCCAACAGTTTATGGCTATAGCCATTCATTCCAATCTGATGCTCAGAAAAGTTATTCATGATCCAGTGTCACTTCTATGTTACATAGATCCTTTAAAATCCTAAAGGAGATGATATCATGAGACACATTAATGAATGAGGATCCACCTCGAGGCTTATAAATCACATAGAATTCGAGACTTTTTGTAAGAGGCACTCTACCTGCCTTGGCAAGCAAGGATTCTAAGTATTGCAATACCAGGTAATCGGTGGTAGTTTTGGGGCCTGCTAAACTCACAAAATACAAGTGCAAGATGTATTGTTTCCATTGATCAATAACAGGCTTCATCTGACTTTCTTAACCATTGAATTAAAAATAAAAATAAAAATCAGTTAGCAGCTTGCTCACTATCATCACCTTATATAGATTGATTGACTACAAATGTTGGAGGAAGTTGGTTTAGATTGTTAATCCTTAACTACCCATTGTATTTCATGGGGTGCAATGTTATCCTTGATGTGACAAGACTTGGCATTCTTACTTGCCAAGTCAGACAAAAGGTTTATCATTGTAAAAACAAAGTTGAAATAAAGGAATTTTCATTTAACTTTTGTGGTGGTAACTTGTAATCTTACCAGCCCATGGGCTTCATTCTACAATGGTTCTCTTGTAATTTGTTCATTGTAGATAAAAATGAAGGTGTTCCTCTCTCTTAAAAGAAGCATTAGTATCAAATAGTTGTTATGGATGAAGGATTCATCCCAAGAGTTGGGTTTCTATTAGAAATCAAATGTTTTGTTATCTTTCTCTTGTTTGGTTTTTTAGGCTTTTCAATTGATCGGAAATTGCTGTATAAAATCTTTAGATTCATGAAAGATAGACCTACTTGATGTTCTATGCTGCTTCTATCTTGTTGCTGTTGTTTGTATGGAATTTATAAATGGTAGGTGATTTGAACCTTTTTAATGATGTGATGTGGATAAATGCACAATCAAATCGGAAAACCAAGAGATCAAATAAACTATACTCACACGATGGTTTATCTTGATTCTTGAAAGGCTATGTCCACGGGCAAAGAGGATAGTGGCTTCATCACTATATCAAGAGGGAAGGAGATATAATGCAACAAAGACAGAACAAGAGATTGCAGTCATGTGCCCCATAGGTCTGTACATGCTATAACCTAAAGTAACATCTAAAATAATGCCTTTCACAGTGGCCACTCAACTTGTATCACATGAATCAACCTCACAAAATACTGATGAATGTTGGACTCCCTAAAGGGAGCCAAATGACCAACAAAAAGAGCAGCGTATTAGAGTTTAGATTTTCCTTCATGTAAAAACACAACCAGATTTTTTCTAAGAACAATAATGCCGTCAGAGTTTATTACCAAAACAGGGAGCCCACTTTCTAAAGTGTCTCCTACTCAAATAAGAAATTGGTTGTATCTCGTATGCATGAGGAAACCATCGCACTTGGTCATCCAAAGAGGAAAAAAACTCTTTCCTAATATGATCCACAATTTCTAATAGTTTGAAAATTTATTTTTCATAAGGCCATTTGAAAATTTATATGGCTCTTTACCGACCCCTTTTCTTTTGTCGCATATAGTAGTTTTTCTTTTTTTTATTATTCTTTTCTACACATGTTCATGAGGGTGATGATTGGTTTGATTTGGTAGATACTCTAAGTACTTTCATGGATTTATTTGAATGTCTGTTTTTACTTTTCTAGATTCATCAGGAACCCATATGGGCATTTATGTGCACCTCTTTTATTTTTTTGCTTCTATCACATATGGTTGGACTTTTGTGATCTTCTTTTCTAAGCATTCTTAGTACTATGATGTGTTTTTTTTTTTTTTTTTTTTTTTTTTTTTTTTTTTTTGTTGTTGTTGTTGTTGTTGTAATAATTCATTTTACTTCACCAGATTTATGAGAAACCTGTGGGATTTTCCTGATTGATACCTTTCCCTTATCTTAACATTTCTAGTGATTTTTTTTTTCCTAAAAAAAATTATAAAAGAAGTATGGATTTCAGATAAAAACATGGGTGGCGTTTTAGGGGTCCATGTATAAACTTCTCTGTTTAATCTATTTTTAATTATCTCTTTTCCTCATTTGTAGGCTATTTGATGGCGTAGAACATGAGATTGCGTGATGGTTGTATGACAGGATGTCTTTTGATTTCATTTCCCATCAAATTATAGTTGTGTCATTCCATCTCTTTGGTAGCCTAATCTCTGTTTTGTTTTGGGAACCTGCAGGAGGTTGATCACTTTAATAGCTATTTGAAGAAATATTTATTTGAGTAACATAGAATCAGTGTTGTTATGTGGGTTATAGCATACTCTTGCGAATCCCTTCTTTGATAGTTTGTCTCCAAAAAAGATGTTGAGTCGAGGTTGGAGGTGGGCTTTGGGTTTAGCATACATTGTTGCCGTTGCAATTATCTGGATTGCTGCCAGTTATATTGTTCAATCTGTTGTAGATACGGGTGTTTCTCCTTTTCTCATCACCTATATTTGCAATTCCTTGTTTGTGATCTACATCCCTATAATTGAAATTGCAAGATACTGGGAGGATTCAGTAGGATTTTTGTGGTTTAGGTTTAGTAGAGAGAATGATTCCATTAAGCGACAGTTGAAAGATTCAGAAAAAGTGGCCCTTCTTGGTGAGAGCAATTCTAGTGCAAAAAGGGACGGCTTTGATACATCTGAGTTTGGCGATTGGGAGGGGACGAGTCACTATAAAAAGGATATATTTTTAGAATCGGAGTCAGGACTTCATGATGGTGGAATGATATTGCCCGATCAGGCTACTTCATCTGCACAGCTGGAAACATCTAAGGTTAGTAGAGAGGCTGGTAAAGAAGTTGATGCAAAAGGACGTTGGACACGTACCAGAATGGCGAAGGTTGGCCTGTTGATATCTCCTTTCTGGTTTCTTGCGCAACTCACTTTTAATCTCTCTCTGAAGTATACAACTGTCACAGTAAGCACCTTCTGAGCATTTTTTAATCGTTATTATTATTATTTTGGGATATATTCTGTTTGATTGCACTATTTCCTAAGCTGCCCAGATTGTGCATGTGTGGCCAAACCTTTGAATATTCAAATTGTTCATATGATGAAGTTGGGGCCTGTCATGTATCAGACAGAACCTGCAGATCTCCCCATTTAATGATATTGTTCATCCACTTTCTTGTAGTTAACTGCAAGCTGTTTACCTTAAATTTTCTATTTAGATTTTGAAGCCACCGATTAGATGGCTAGAGTCATTCAATGGAGGGTATATTTTGGCATGGTCCATTCATGTACACCAGATTAATGGTTTGCAATTGCATAAGGAATAGGTTGGTCCCAGTGTCCCACTTGTATCATTTCTGATCAAACAAGAAAATGCTTATTCTCTCAATCAAAGATCATATACTACCTTTATTTTATTCACAGTTTTTTTTTTCCTACCTATACTAGATTCTTCTCCCCTGTGGTTTTGTGTTATGTCGTCCTCTTTCCTAATTTAAGATTTTTTGGGTGAAATATCACATTACTAAATGCTCCCTTTTATTTTTGTTTTTATTCTCTTGCAGTCAAACACCCTTTTAAGCAGTGTATCTAGCCTATTCACCTTTCTAGTTTCTTTAGCGTTCTTGGGTGAGAAGTTCACATTTTTGAAGCTAATTAGTGTTCTTCTCTGCATGGGGGGAACAATAATTGTTGGCCTGGGCGATTCAACAACCAGAGCAAGTGAAATTGCTTCAAACCCGCTTCTTGGAGACATTCTTGCTCTTGTTTCGGCAGCATTGTATTCAGTTTACATCACCTTGATTCGTAAAAAGATACCTGATGAAGACAAAGGAGAAGGTCGACCCAGTATGGCCCAGTTCCCTTGGATTTGTTGGGCTGTTCAACCTCTTGATTTTTTTACCTGTTGCTCTTGTACTAAATTTTACAAAGTTGGAGCCTTTTTATAAACTCAGCTGGAAGCAGTTTGCTCTTATTATTGGAAAAGGTCTGTGATTCGAAACCTATAGCAGTAAACTTAATTTCTTCTTATGTTCTTTTCTATCAAAGCTTGTTTAAACTGCTTTCTTCTTCACCTTCTTTTCTTGCATTTTGTTTATACTTTGATATTTTACAGCAATAGTCGTGCAGAGTATGGCTTTCTTTTAATTTCTTTGATTTTTTTTGGGTATTTCACCGGAACAAACCATGCCTTCTACCTATTTTTAGAAATACCCCTAATGTTTATATTTGTAAAAAATAAAAATTATAAAGGGTAGTGGCCCTGAGGTTTTTAATTTTATTTCAAAATTACCCCGTGCTAAGTTGCTGATCGTATGTTACAAAGTCAACAAACCAGTTTGGATTGACTGTTTTCCCAATTACCTGTCTGCCCTTTCTTGTCGCCAGCTGTTCTTAAGAAAGATTCTCATTCTGGTAGATGTGCTAGTCATTTTCCTTTCTTCCATATGTTTGGAGATAAGAACTCCCACATCAATGTGGTTTAGTCAAAGAGCTGCACAAGGACTATCTCTGATGTTTGGAGTTAAGAACTCACCCCAGTTGGAGGGATTATGAGATACCCAAATTGATTGATTGCACCAACACAAGTTCGTACTGTATGGAAGAGTTGAAGATTCTCAAAGAAATCTCTAGTAAAAAAGAGACATTTGATAAATTGCTATATTTGTCTCAACAAAAGGAAAAAGTTATTTCACTAGATTTAAAATACCTATATCTAGTAATAGAACATTTCCTACTTTTATAGATCACAAAATACCCATTAAACTCCTAAATAAAAATGAAAAATAAACAAATAAGGAATCCTAATCTGACAGTGATTTAAAAATATTTACATCCACATGGTTCCCACCCACTTTTCAGGCTTCCTTACATATCTCAGGGTTAGATTACTGTGTTCTGGCCCATTTTTCTCAAACATGTCATCCTGTTCTTCCTTAAATCTTCTTGTTTTCTCATTTGTATTTTTGTGTATGACGATGATGCTGACTATATGTATAATTTCTGCTTAAGTTATAGAATATCAGTCTGAAAAGTGATATTACTACTGTGATGTTCAGGTCTACTAGATAATGTACTGAGCGATTACTTATGGGCACAAGCTGTTCTCCTAACGACACCCACAGCAACAACGGCAGGGCTCACGATTCAGGTTCCCATGGCTGCTGTTGTGGACACCATAATTGGCCAGGCTCCTCATCTCATGGATTACATTGGAGGTGCTGCCATCATGGTTGGGTTTGTGGGCATCAACATCTCTCCTGAAGTTTGTTGTTCAAGTGGTGCTCCACAAAATGAAGAAACTGAAAATGTTGCCATGGTTGCTTCCCAAGATCAACCTGCTTAACAGGTAGTGAGACATGGCCTCCATTTCCGTGAGGTTGCTGAACTTTACAAGAAAAAATCTGGTGATGTTTGGATGGACATTTTCTTGGCCAATTGTTCTATTTATATGATTCTATTTATATCAAAGTTAAGTTGTGTATTATGTTATATGTTGTATTTTGTGTTGAAGGAAAGTAGGTTGCGACTTGAATACAATTTCTTATCCTTCTACACTTTCATTTGATTTGGACCTAGTAATTCATCACTCATCAGCACATCATCCTCTATAGCTTCTTGAAAAACAGTTGCCATCACTCAGAGCTGGCTTCCCTTCTTTACAACCATAACTCTGATCTCCACAAGTTTCCATAGGTGATCTATCCTTGCAAAAGCCCCACATCCGTAATGGAGCCTGTTGCTGTTGACCTGCTACTTTTTCTTTTGAAGGTATGCTCGTGTGGCTAGCACATCCACCACTTATTCAACTAATGCACATGGTCAAAATTCTTGATCCATTATAGATGAAATTCTTTTCAAAATCATGCTTATTGTTTTTAAATGTTAAATTGTGTTGAACAGCGCGTTTGGGCCAGACCATCAGTCCTGAAGCAATGTTTAATGACTAGACTAAGATAGTAGCCAATCATCAAATATGGAATCTAGGCCGTGCATATAAAGAAAAATCATTCATCATTGAAGCTGCACTCCAATCATTCATTCTTGAGATGGCTTGGTGAGTTTTACTTCATACCTCAAGTAAACCGGTCTCTCTCTCACACGCACAAACACATGGTCTCACTCATGAGGATCTTGTCCGGACTCCCTTGTGGGGCTCACTGGGGGCCACTCCAATTCAGGGGAAGGTGGGATCAAAATATCTCATGGAGACCTACATGTGTGTAAAATTTCTACCTTGTTAGATAATCTAAACCCCTTAATCTTTAAACCTCAAGTTTAATGGTTTTTGAAGGCATGGTAGTGCTGGGGATGGGTGTTTCACGTGCTTGGACCGCATGGTGTCTCTCAGCATTACTAATTGAAGTTCAATATGAATGATATGGAATGGCCTGTGGATCCCATCTAGCCCATCCTATGGTCAATCTAAGCATCTCACACTCAACCATGAGTCCATCTAAACTTGGCACTCATCTGAGTCCATTGATCATATATATCAATCTAAGCATTTTTCTTTTCTATGAATAGGGACACCTTTGAATCGTCCCTTATCTTCCATGATTATCAGGTGAGGCCCACTGGCTACCCGGTTCCTCATAATAACTCTTGTAGGGCCACGAGGCACACTTAATGCCGAGTTGCCATCCTTAACCATCCAATTTGTAAGTTACAAATGTACAGCCAAACATAAATCATCCAGCCAAAAATATTTAGCATATGACAGAGTAGTATGTCAAAAAGATGATCTTTGTAATCTGTGCGAAAGATGTTTTGGTATCTATATTGGTCAAAAGCACTGGATGCCTCCTTATCTGTCACTCACCACAACCTCTGCTATAAATAAGGACCCTCTACTGTTTACCAGTCACTGATTAAAATGGCTGTCTCTGGATTCATGAAGTCTACTGTAGTTGCATTTCTTCTTTGTCTTTTCATTTCCTCTTCCTTCTCAGGTATTGGATTCTCTTTTTTATCCCACTAGATTAGGGTACAGTACATATGGTATTAGTTTTTTTTTTTTTTTTGGGGGGGTCATAAGGTTGGATCAAACTCTTCATAATCTTTCAAATAACAAAGGAACTTCCTTTATTTCTCTTTTTTTCTGGGGTGTTTATGGGCTGGACAGAGTCAGGCTGATGCATGTTCGAGCCTAACCTGTTTATTAGTGGCTATTATATTCAGACCTGGATACAGTCCACCATCTGACAACTATATTGCGGAACGTATATGTCTATATGTCCATTGGTGCGAAACAGTGGCCAAACATAAGATTGTTCAACTTACAAGCGAGGAAGTTGGTCCTGGTGCTGATTGTTCAACTTAAAAGGCAGGAAGTTAGGCCTGGGTTGTTATGTGTGGAACCTCATTTCACCCGCGTTATACTTTTAATTTAGGTCCACTTGTCGGGGTATTTTCGTAATATTACCCTATGCTAATCTATAACCCTAGCATAGTCGCCAAAAAAGTTGTATATGTCATTTGAGCATAGTGGAATCAGTATTAATATTATCATGTGCTATTATGTAGCCCTAGCATAGTCGCCAAAAAAGTTGTATATGTCATTTGAGCATAGTGGAATCAGTATTATATGTGGATGTACCTCAAGATGCAGGGAACCACGTAAATCTGTGTGTCATAATGGAATCGGTATTATCCATGGATGTATCTCAAAATCGAAGGAACTACGTAAATCTATGTGTCACCTATGTGTGGTTGCTTGCATCTTTTGTTCTTTTCTTCCTAACATGGGTCCTATCCACTTTCTGGGCCCAACTTGAGCATGTTGCAAGTTGACCCACCGCCGATCATCCATAGTAAGATTATAGGACACTATGAATAGAGATGCTATCAATTGGCTTCAATCTGGCCCAGATCTAAGTCTTCTAGATGGGCTTGGACATGCATCTGCATACGATGGGCAGGGCCTTGATCATTTTCAGGGATCGATACTCTTAGTGGACAGGATCCAGGCTTAGCACAAGCCTGTTTGGCTTTTGGTTACCCTGTTTATATTGTATATGTAATAATATTGTGCATGTCATAGCCCATGTCCCATATACATACCCAGTAAAATTAATGTCAACATAAAATGTAAATATGCCAATTTCCATGTAAAAAAGGGTTTTTACGATTTATTCTCAATTTCTTTTTTTATAATTTCATATAGGGTTTTAAAGTCCTGAGCCAGGTCTGAATGTAGAAGCAGGCTCTTAACAGGTGAATTTGGGCCTTCCCATTTTCAAAATGGATGTACTCAGATCCAAGCTTTATGGTTCCTGTCTGTCTGCCTGACCTGGGCATAGACTCAGGTTCTTCAGTTTTAAATGGACTCAGGCCTGGATATAGGTAAGTCCGGACCCAATCTGGCCTGTTCACAGCATTGAGAATACCTATTGGCCGGTCCAAAGACTCATCTACTAGGACAATTTATTCAGATGCAAGCTAACCCATTTTCAATTAGGTCCCTTAACTGGGCTTGTGCTTGATTAACGATGGCAGGTCAGATTTGAAAATAAATAGTGTGCCTTGGCCCATTGACATCAATCATGGGTCCATCTAGATGGCTTGTTAACACTTGTACCAATGGACACTTTCTCATAGTATCTGCACAAGACTAACTATTCTTGAATACATTTCATTTGATAATTAGTTTACTTTGTTCTGATAATGTAATGTAATATATGTTCATGTTTTCTGTGAGAGATGCAGCTGATGGAGAAGAAAAGGAGGTTGGCATAAACCATACCCGTTGCTTTGTGTATCCTGAATGCACTTCTGCAAACTGTAATGAAATGTGCATCAAAGAAAAATTCCGCAGCGGCCAATGTAAGAAGATGGACATAGAAAATTGTTGCTGCATTGATTAATGTGGAAGAACTACCTCCTCTACCATGTCCGTTAGGATTTTAAGTGTTGGAAAAATTTATAGGTTGGATAGAACTATGGGTCTTTTGAGTATTTGATATTGCAAATTGTACTTCGAAATAAACTCTATTTTTTTTTTATATATATTTTTATGTATAATGCTGGAGGTAGTTAGAACAAATTTTAATGTTGATGCACTGCTATTACTTGAATGATATACTTATTTTAAGAAAAAAATATGAAAAAATTGAAGAGAAGTTAGAACAAATTTTTTAACTAGATCTAATTTTCTAGGTGGATCGGTTTCGGAACTGGATCCGGGCCTGGAACCAATAAAACAGGTTTCGAGTCAAAACCGGATTCGGAACCGTTATTTAGAAACGGATTCAGGTCTAGTATGGTTCTGACCCTGAACCGTTCCGTTTGCAATCCTACCTGTAGTTCATCCCTCTACTCTGTGGACATCTCATCTAGCCATCAATTAGGCCATAGAATAGCCCGCCTAGCCACAAACATGGTTTTGCATATGATGAAAAATCATAAAAAATTAAAATTACAAAAAGTCTTTCGTTCTACCTAGTCAAGGTCAAATTGATCCAAACTATCTATCCCCAACCCGATAGACACACTAAAATTAATTAAGATTAAATTATTATAATTTGGAAATTAAATACAATTAAATTTAATAAAACACTAATAATTATCAATAATCACGATTAACTCGGGTTGTGGTGTTACAACTCCCTTGAAGCAAATGCAGAAAATGACCTTTATATTGTAATTTCATTATAATGGAAGTGGGTTAATGAAGTTTACACCTATGGTTGTGTTGACACTGAGAATTAAGATATGTTTATGAAAGTAGTGGTAGCGCCTGCACAAGAGGCCCAATTATTTAGGGCACGTTTGTGTTATACACATTTTGGTGGAAGAGGTACCACAAACGCCCCAAATTTCTCATGAACTTTCTTTCTCATTGTTTGATACGGGAAGTTTTCCATGTGAAAATGCATTATTTTTGTCCTAGTTTTATTATTATTATTATTATTATTATTATGCAAATTCATGGTTTTTGGAGAGGCAAGATGGAAATGCTGGAGAATTATGTGAAAAAGCAAAATTCACATGCTTTCATTTCTCCAAGCGTTGCACAAACATATGAGCGCTAAAATCCCTATGTTGATCGGGTCTGAATTTATTTCTTATAGAAAATATAAAACAGGTGGTGTGGGATATTCAATCCCCAACATCCACAAAAATTGACCCCCAAAAAATAAAGGCTCCAACCCATATGGGATTTTCCCTCAGAGATAACTCCCTTGAATTTGTTAATACAAAAACATAGAATGACAGTTTCTGAATTGACTCACCAACCTATAAATGGATTGGGTTCGCTTTGAGTCTATGCATGTTACCAATGGACTACAATGTTTCTGCTATTGTTTCAGCTTAGGATTTTGGATTAATTTCTTGCCTCGATCGTTTAACCATAGCTCTGGTCATATGAATCCTTAAGAATTTCTATTAGGGACTAGTAAGCAGAGTCTGACCTGAATCAAGGATTAGTTCCAGGACGCGTACCTCACCTAATTAAATCTAATCAAAAGACTCTAACCCAGTCTCAAATAAATGGCCAGGACCTGTATTTTTTGAATCAAGCCCAAACACAAATCTTGCTATTAATTGATCATTGGGCCTTAATTCAGGTCTGGATCAATGCCATTTCTTCTAGTCTCGGTCCAAGTTCGGGTATTTAATGGAGCTACTAGTATTGTTGTTTTTTACAACTTTAAAGAAACTGATGCAAAATTGTAGATACATTGGAAAGTACATAATGTACAAGGATTTTTTAATAAATTCATTTATTTTCTGCTCATATCTTTCTGATTATATTCCTAGAAAAATCTAAATTTGAGAATGCCCCTGACATTTTCCTCATGCTATAATTTACTGAAAAGAATAATTTGCGATAGTGTTCAAAATCCTGACCTGACCTGTTTACCACTAACAGAGGCAAAATCTACCTTAAACAACCATCTTGTGAACCTATTCGCAACTTAATCTGTTAGATGTGGGTCGGATCGAGTTTTGACCTGTTGATCAATTGGTTCTATATAGAGCATATCTGTTGATGCCCGACATTGATTTTTCACATTTTTGCAACGATCATCCAAAACATCCAAAAGTTCTCTAATTTCCTAAATAGGGTTCCCCCATGGGTCTAATATGAGCAGATTCGATCGGGTTGGATCTTAATTGACAGATTCTCCTTGTCAACCCGGTCAAATACAAACCCATTTGCCACCCCTTGAATTGTTTCACTAAAAAAGATCCTTTGAAGTTTATTTATGGAGTCCAGTCTCCTAATTGTGACAGAAGTATCTAGAAATTTGATTTGTATAACAAAATCACCAAAAAAGATCCTTGGAAGTTTATTTATGCAGTCCAGTCACCTATTTGTAGCTATAACAAGCAAAAAATCGAATCTAATCTACAGGGAAAGATAGATATGCACTTCACCTGATTTATCCCATCTCTACTTCTCATTTCTTATAAAAGGGGGCCATAGATATTCACAGGAGTAGGTCATACATTTCAAAAATGGCAGCTCTCTGTGTAAACAAGGTCTCTGTGGTAGCTTCTCTTATGCTGCTGCTTTTCATCTCATCTTCGTTAGCAATCATGGGTAAGGTTTTTGTTTGCAGCTTGATTAATAATTTGTCATAAGATGGGCACAACCTTCTTGTACTTCGCATGGAAGCTCCATAAGAGGAAGCTAGAATGGGGCCCACCTAGGCCACCACTGATGATCTTACTAGGGGGATGGAAAGATCATCCCATGATTGACCCATATATCAAAAAGTTTATATATCTTTGCAGCTTCAAAAACCACCTCATGCATTTTTGAAAAATCTAATCCGATTCACATGTTGTTTGCTTGCTGGCTTGGCTAATGGTTACACTTACTTGCGACATGTAGCTGCAGGTGCGGACGTCTCCGGTCTCAGTGAAGTTTGTCTTAATGAGTGCATCCCTAATTGCAATGATTACTGTCTTCGTCATGCTCATAGCTCTGGCCAATGCAAGCAAAACGGTGAACGTTACGTTTGCTGTTGCCATAAGTAGCAAACATGTATGTATTGAAATGTGGCAATAATAAAAGATAATAAAGAAATACGATCATATGGAATGTAAGAATGCTAGCAAAGCTTTTAAACCATTTACCATTCTTCTCTGCTGTTCTTTTCTTGTAATCCAACCAATCCGCTAGACAAGATGTGAAATGTGGTGTGTTTTTGAGAAATCTCAGATCGTTGCATGCAGTACCGACGAATTGCTGAGTTTTAAGACATGGCTACACATGTGTGGTTTCCCATTTGACCCTATGTGATCAATTCAAAGCAGAAGAACTAGTTCATAGAAAAGTTCTGATGCCAAAATACTTAACGAAAGAGAAACAAAGGAGAGATTGTCCTCGGCAAGAAATAGAATTCTGACTTAGCCTCCCAATGTATGTTGTGTACATAAAAATGTCATGTTTGTTAGGTTTATGTCTTGTATTCTGGTTAGACTAGATTGGTTCTTTGGATAGGCTAATGACCAGGTTAAGGGCCAAGGGCATTTTGATCATTGTTCTGTGGTTTTTTTGGGGCCAGGAGAGCCGAGATTATACAATGTTGTAATCAGTAATCTTAGACTCTCAGTGAGAGATGTGAGAACTCTCTCTTTCGTGTTCCGAACCACGTGGGGGGCAGATATGAGAGCAAGATTGAGACCTATAGTGAGGATTTGAAATCCTTGTAACGAATTGTTCAATTCCTGCATAGTGAAATCCTCATAGTTGACGTAGGCAAGTATGCCGAACCACATAAATCTCTTATGTACTTGTGATTGATTGATCGTGCGCATGTTTGCCCTAATTAATCCCCAAACAATACTTATCAAAAGACGAAAGAGGCATGTAAAGTGTTCCACACATTTTATCCATCCCCAAGGGCAGTCGACAGAAGCCCACTAAATGACATTTTCAGTAGCCACTTTTGGCATGGGGAAAAGCCAAGCATTTTTTTGTTGTTCTGGTATTTCAAATTGCTTTGCTAAAACATGAAATAACGTTTCTTATTATTCAGACCATATACTATCAGGCCCATGAAAAAACTAAAGAAACAGAGGAAACAAAAAAAAAAAAAAGAATAGAGGTTGAGAGACCGATCGAATTAGCATGGGCAAAGAAATGTCCCTAGGATGGCCAGTAAATACAATTTTAAATTTAACAATTGCGTTGAGTGTTTACTGACGGCCACTGAAGTTACATGCTGTAATGAAGAATTATTGTGAATTTTGAGGAACCCTTGCCATTCAAGCATTCTTTAGAATGGCTAGACATGTGTGCCTCAGCTAGGCCCCATGCATGCCATCAATTCAAACCCTTTTCAATCACACAGCTACTACACCATGATCAATTAGCATTTTCTTAAGATTTGAAACTTATTTTGACTTTTATTAAGTCTTGAAATGATGTGGTTGCTACTCATTTGATTTTTTATGCTGGTGAATTATTATTCAACTTTGAAGTCAATCTCATCTCAAGCATCCAAGGCTCAATCCCACCAGTTTAGTCGATTGGGTCAAAACAATCCAGTCTTTCTACCAATTGTTTGGACAAACCAGTCACTAAATTACAAACATTATTTATTCTGGTCAGGCTGAGTATGGCTTCGAGCTTTCTATCAATTTATCCAAGCCCAATCATAATATTAAAAAAGCCCAAATTCTAGATTTGAGAGAATCTAATCCGATTGGTTCACATTTTGTTGGTTGGTTGGTATGGTTAATGAGATCGGCATAATCATAGACATCATATCGTGATTCAAGAAAAAGACAAACTCAAGATTGAGAGAGAGGGCAGACTTTTGTGCTATGCTATTGTGTATAGGTCGGATTACTTGACCCTGAAGTGGAAGGAGAATGATTGAGTGCAGGGTTGCATGATTTTTTGTTAGGGAAATCTTTTAGACTGAGAGCAAAAAACTATTGATGATTATTAAGACCTAGGGTCAGGTGGCGATTTATTTAGATGGAGCATGGGCCAAAACATATGGCCAACACAACCTTTAGGCCTTCTTGAATCGGTTGCCCTAGGTTCGTATAACATAGGTCTGCCGTTGTTGGCTGTACAAGTCCTCGGTGAGGAATACCTATTCGATATTAAATGGACTCAGGCCAGCACATAGATAAGTCCAGTCCAAATCTGGTCCGTTGATGGCATTAAGAATACCTATTGGTTGGTCCATATATAGATTCAACTAATTGGACATTTGACGAAGATCCAATGCAACACAGAATTCGTTATCGAATCTGAGAAGATCTAAAATCCTATACTTTTGGTAATAGGACCGGATTATC
Organism: Camphora micrantha; assembly: GCA_003546025.1. Taxonomy (NCBI): domain Eukaryota; kingdom Viridiplantae; phylum Streptophyta; class Magnoliopsida; order Laurales; family Lauraceae; genus Camphora; species Camphora micrantha. The sequence continues at coordinate 61,576 of QPKB01000065.1, read as the reverse complement.
AAATCTGAGAACATCTTCCATGATTATCAGGTGAGCCCAGTGGGCACACGGTTTACTGACTTTTACTCACTTGATGCATAGGGCATGAAATTCAGACGTGGTTTCAACCAAAAACAATTAGCATATCAAAGTAATATGTCAAAAATATTATCCTGACAATCTGTGCAGAAGATATTTTGATGTCTCTATGAAACCTAAAGTAGATGAAACTTTGAATCATGTAATGTGTTACTCACCAGAGCCTCTGTTATAAAAGGGGACCCTCTACTGTTTGGTTATATGAGTTTTATCCTTTCTACAAAAAAATTTAAAAAAGAGTCACTGATTAAAATGGTTTTCTCTGGATTTATGAAGTCTGCTGTATAGTAGCATGTCTTCTTTGTCTTTTCATTTCCTCTTCCTTCTCAGGTAGTGGATGCTCTCTTTTCCCCAACTAGATTAGGGTCAGTGGTACAGTACAATAGTAGTGCAAATGGTATTGGCTCATTTTTGATCTTTTTTGGTTTGTGGGTTACTGCATTGAGAATACCTATTGGCTGGTCCAAAGACTCATCTACTTGGACAATTTATTCATATGCAAGCTAACCCATTTTCAATTAGCTCCCTTGTGCTTGGTTAATGATGACAGGTCAGACTACTTGATAACAAATAGTGTACCCTGCCCCTTGCCAACACAATCATGTTCAATCATGGGTCCATCTAGATGGCTTGTATAAACTTGCACCAATTAATGGAACTTTCTCATAGTATCTGTCTGCACAGGACTGACTTTTCTTGAGTACATTTCAGTGGATTAATTTACTTTGTCCTGATAATGCAATGTAATATATATATTTGTGTTTTCTGTAAGAGATGCAGCTAATGGAGAGGCAAAGGAGGTAGTTGGCATAATGGAGAATTAGGCCTATCAATGGGATGCGTTAAAATGGGTAGCCAGGCCCGTCTCATCCCAAGCCCGAAAATACAAGGCTTTTAAAAAAGATTGAGCCCAGTTGGCTAGGCTTGGACAATACATTTTAAAGCCTGGCCAAAATGGGGCTGGGATTGGGCAGAAACAACCCAGCCCATTCAGGTCCGGCCCGGCCCGCTGCAAAGTCATTTAATGCTAAAAAGATTTATGAGGAGTATCGTGTGAGATTTGGTGCTAAAGAAAGTGATCAAATAGTAGATAAAAATGATGCAACTAGTAGGCAATTTAAAAAACAGGCTGGTGATGATGAACATAGAAAGGCTCGTTCTCTTTTTAAAGTATCGAAATAAAATCACCAATAAGGCAATTATAGAAGAAAAAACAAAATTAGATTGTTATTTTGATGGCAAGTCTGCAGAAGAAGATGACATGATAGCTATATTACAATAGTGTAAATTAATTTCAACTAAGTATCCTATTTTATCTCGAGTGACTCGTGATATTTTAGCTATTCCAGTTTCTATCGTTGCTTCAGAGTCAACATTTAGCACAGGAGGGAGGGTACTTGACCCATATAGGACTTCTTTGAAACCAGATACGGTAGAAGCATTAGTTTGTGCCCAAGATTAGTTTAGTCATGACCCAACTATTGATGACGATTTAGACAATAATGAGAATGCACTAACTGATGTTTCAGACATATTAAAAGAAAAATAATTTATGTTGATTTCTTTTTTTACATTGTTTGACCCATATAGGATACTCATTCTCATTCATTTTATTGATTTTTTGATTTTCTACTTTCACCGGAAAAAAAAAAAAAGAAGAAGTTTTAAACCGATTCTACATTACTTTAACTTGACTCATATAGGATACTCATTTTTATTCAATTTTATTGATTTTCTGATTTTCTACTTTCATATAGATTTCATGAAGCCTACCCTCATAAGGGAGTTCAGACAAAAGGTCCACTAGAGTGCACAATCCTATATGAGTTGGGCCTACTAGGGTAGTCCTCAGATCAATAGATATCCAGTTGAGGCAACTGACATACCCTCCTAAGTTGGACATGAAATTCAAGTTTCGTAAAACATGTTTGGTGGAATTTAAAGTGGTAGAAGAAAGAAGAAAGAAGTTGTAGAAAGAAGTGGGAAGAAAGAAGTGGTAGAAGAAAGTAGTGGCTGCACACAAATTTGATTTGGATGTTGCCTTAATTTAGAACCTTAATGGTCTTTATTTTGTATTTAATCAATGATTAAGAAGATCATCTGGAGTTTCAACTCAACATGCACAAATTGAGTTTTGGAGACCCTAAGATTTCCTACTGTTTTAGGCAAATCTATTCTGAAAAATGTTCAACCATCTTGAACTAATATGTTAGGCTAAGACACATAAGTTTTCAGTATATGTTTAGCTCCGTTACTTTGTGATTGTGTGCCCATCTAAATTAATGATATTTGACTGATATGGTATTAGAGAGAGAAAGTGTGAGACTTTGGCCTTTTTACACCGGGTTTAAAGTCCAGTTCACACCGGGTGTCTGGTGACAATAGGAATAATTAGACAATGTGTTGCTCATGTCAAGGATCGGGCTAAACCCAGGCCCAGCCTCGTCCCCGCCGGAGCTCATACGGGACGGGATTTGATGTAGGCCCATTTAATTTAGGGCGGGAATCACGAATTATTTAATTCAAATAGTTCATGATTCGGCACCTCGAGGAACGAATTAGGTAACTAGAATGCATCCCTCAAAAGAGGGCATGAGATCACTGAAACAAGACTAAGAATAGAGAATCTTGTAAAATATGGAAAAACCTATCTAGTTTCTTCCTCTGAAGATCCTTCACACGAGGCCAAGCAGACCCCAAAATGCAATAAAAATATATGATGAAACTTGGTAATTACTCTTTTTTTCTCAGCCTACTTGGTTTCCTCCAGCTAGAGTGGCTCCCATATATAAAGAAGATTAGCCATAATAGAGCACACAAATATCTATGAACTTCTCAATCATCAAAGATTCAAGAATGGAAAAAATAACTGTAGCTTAGCAGAATAATTCAATGGGTGTATGATAAAATGTTGGCCCCAAAGGGGCAGATAGATACTAAGCATAAAAAGAAGAAATCGGCAACTTGACTATCGATAATCAGTGTTCAGGTTAACTCAATGTGTGTATTTTGTGACATACCGACATATTCAACATTTAGGAAGGGATAATAAAATGTTGGCCCAAGAGGCTGATAGATACTAAGTATAAAAAGAAGAATCAGCAACTTAGATTATCCATAATCAGTGTTTAACTGCTTGCCAAGCATGTTGTATCGACATTCATATGACTTAATTTTACACAAGAACCCAATCACAAATTAGTATGTTCTGTCATATCTATTACTCCAAACACAAATTAGTATGTTGAAACTCATCCATTATTCGTTGTTAGATCAAATTAAAGAATACAATGTTTGTTAATACTTGAGGGTCATACATCAAGGTGTAGGAATGATCTAACAAAATCGAAATTTTGCACATATAGATTTCGTCAAGACTACCCTCGTAAGGGAGTTCAGATAAAAGGTCCGCTAGAGTGCACAATTCCATATGAGTTGGGCCTACTAGGGTAGTCTTCAGATCAATAGATATCCAGTTGGGGCAACTGACATACCCTCCTGAGTTGAACATGAAATTCGAGTTTCATAAAATAAGTTTGGTGGAATTTAAAGTGGTAGAAGAAAGAAGAAAGAAGTGGAAGAGGAAAGAAGTGGTAGAAGAAAGAAGTGGCTGAACACAAATTTGATTTGGATGTTGCCTTAATTTAGAACCTTAATGGTCTTTATTTTGTATTTAATGAATAATTAACAAGATCATCTGGAGTTTCAACTCAACATGCACAAACTGAGTTTTGGAGATCCTAAGATTTCCTGTTGTTTTAGGCAAATCTGTTTTGAAAAATGTTCAACGATCTTGAACTAAGATGCTAGGCTAAGACACACAAGTTTTCAGTATATGTTTAGCTCTGTTATTTTGTGATTGTGTGCCTATCTAAATTATTGATATTGTTTTAGAGAGAGAGAGAGAGAGTGAGACTTTGGCCTTTTCACACTGGGTTTAAAGTCCGGTTCACACTGGGTGTCTGGTGACAATATGAATAATTAGATAATGTTTTGCTCATGTCAAGGATCGGGCTAAGCCCAGGCCCGTCCCTGTCCCAGCTTGAGCTCGTACTGGACGAGATTTGATGTAGGCCCATTCAATTTAGGGCCGGGATTGGACAACCCCAAGCAAGCTCGTCCAATTTTTGGGACGGAATTGGACAACCCAATCCTAGGCCCAACCCATCCCATTGACAGGGCTATATGGTGGGCCTCATGAATTGATCAACATAGGCCAAGTTGGGCTATACAGGACCAATGAATTTACTTATTAGGCCTAAAATTCAGTCTAGGATGGAGAGCATGTGCCTTAATGTCATGCCCCATCCTAGCCCATTTTAAAAATGCAAACAGCCAATTGTTTTAATATGCTAGTCTAATCCGGGCACTAGATCAATCCACTTGTTTGAGATGATTACTTCCACTATAAATTGTGTGTTTGTACATGGAAGGACATGGGGAAACAAAGGGGTTACTTCAAGAAATCTAAAACTAGTATGACTAGTTACTTGGGTCTTTTCTTTTGGTCCAGTAAGATTTTAGTATGAAAGTGATGCCTATGGCCCAATGGCACGGGAACAATTGAAAATGACGCCCTCTTAATGTCCAGGATGGGCAGTTGATCAACATAGGCCAAGTTGGGCTATCCAGGACTGATGAATTTACTTATTAGGCCCAAAATTCAGTCCAGGATGGAGAGCATGTGCCTTAATGTCATGCCCCATCCTAGCCCATTTTAAAAATGCAAACAGCCCATTGTTTTAATATGCCAGTCTAATCCAGGCACTAGATCAGTCCACTTGTTTGAGATGATTACTTCCACTTGAAATTGTGTGTTTGTATATGGAAGGACGACAAACAAAGGGGTTATTTCAAGAAAGGGTCTTTTCTTTTGGTCCAGTAAGATTTTTAGTATGAAAGTGATATCTATGGCCCAATGGCACGTGAACAATTGAAAATGACGCCTTCTTAATGTCCAGGATGGGCAGTTGATCAACATAGGCCAAGTTGGGCTATCCAAGACCAATGAATTTACTTATTAGGCCCAAAATTCAGTCCAGGATGGAGAGCATGTGCCTTAATGTCATGCTCCATCCTAGCCCATTTTAAAAATGCAAACATCCCATTGTTTTAATATGCCAGTCTAATCCGGGCACTAGATCAATCCACTTGTTTGAGATGATTACTTCCACTATAAATTGTGTGTTTGTACATGGAAGGACATGGGGAAACAAAGGGGTTACTTCAAGAAATCTAAAACTAGTATGACTAGTTACTTGGGTCTTTTCTTTTGGTCCAGTAAGATTTTAGTATGAAAGTGATGCCTATGGCCCAATGGCACGTGAACAATTGAAAATGACGCCCTCTTGTCGATGGGTGGGACCCACCCTTGAAATCACTAGCCTTGGAAGAAAATGTTAGCACATATAATGTAGTGGCCCCAAGTAAGTGAACGAATCAGCTATCAACACGTAGCACTAGATCAGTCCATTTAACAATCGGAACAGAGAGTTAGGTCCAGTCACGACCCATAGGCCTTCAATTAGTGTCCAATCCAGTTCAATTCAGTCTGGGCTTTGTCCGGCCCTGCCTATAAGCACCTCTAGAATCGAGTAACCGTGACTCGGGCAGACTTTTTGAGTGGCATAATCACTATCCCAATTATCGTTGATCATTGGTAAAACCCCAGATACACAACACCTCCCACTCATTTTGCATATTGGATGAGCCCCAAGATGGTTTCAAATTCCAATTCCAATCATCACGTTTTAAAACATGAAGCCGTGAGACTTCCTACTTTCCTCTCTCGTTCTTCTACTTGAACCAAATTCCGTTTTCTTTCGAGCATGGCAAGTGGCATAATCAGAGAAGGGCATTTTTAAATTCCAACAACTTTTGGCAGGGTTGATCATTGGTAAATAAAACCCTAAATAGACAATATCACCCGCCCACTAACATTTACATTTATAATTTGAGTATTGGGTGAGGCCCAAAGACGGATTCAAATTCCAACGACTTTTTAAAACAAGATCTTGAAGGCCCCAAACTCGAGTTGGAAGCCTTGATCAGAGAACCCTAACCAGGCCAGCGAGTGAATAAGAGGAAAAACCTTAACTGATCTGAGAACACGTCTTGCTGCCAACCAGGGGTGGAGCCAAGAACAGCCACGCGGGTGCGACTGCACCCGTTAAACCAATGTGCATATACTTCAAAAAAATCCAATAAAAATTGTGAGTCCACCTTCAAAATCCACATGAGAATCCATTGTTTGCTTTCAAAACCAAACTACATATTAAGGTCTGCACATGTCAAACGAAAATCTTGGGTCCGCCACTACTGCCAACCCACCCAAACTAACTCATAAGTTATATGGGTCTAATACCAGCATAATAAGGTCTGGACACACACACACACACTCCTAAGGAGCATGCATCTAGACCGTCACCAAAAGTGGCATCCCCTGTCAAGCCTGGCTGAAAGCCTGTTGGACCCAAGTCATGTCAATTAGTCGCCATGAACAGCCCATATCGCCATTTATGGGCATCCATTAATGATGTTAAAGTATGAACTTGGCCATGGGTCTCACAAAAAGTTTCTCTTTCCAGCTTGATAATCCATGTTATGTATTTTTTATTTTTTATTTTTTTGTTGAAAGGAGATTTCATCTACTACCCTTATAAAAGAGAACAAGTGACATGTTTAGATTTTTCTCTACACCACTCTGGGGGCCACTCCTACTAAAATGCTCTTTGGATTATGAAGGAACGATAAGCTTAAAGTGGTAAGGGGACACCTATTAATTCATGACAAGTGTGCAAGGAAAATGTTACCTTTGTTGATAGGAAGAGGACAATTATTTGAGGGACCCACCAATTTGGGTCGTACTCTCGTATTTCGCAGCATATCTCATGGTATTTGGAGCCACGACTCTGAATGTGCGACCATCATGGATATGGATTTAATTGGAGGAATATCTATCTATCTGTACTGCCCTTATCAAATGGAACAAGTGAACTGCTTAAAATTTTCTCTACAGCACTATGGAGCCCACTCCTACTAAAATAATCCAATTTGATTGCCAACTAAGCCATGTAAAAACTATGGTAAAGAGAGGTCAATATCTTTCCCACCTGAAGTGGGAAATAACACAACCCAAAAAAAAAAAAAACTGACACGTCTACAGTGGGTCCTTTCATACTGGTAAATTGTACCTTTTCATCGGATATAGTGTTGTTTAACAAGGGCATTGCAATAAAAATAATGGCCTTGTTTGGATATGAGCTTCTGCCTCGTCCTTGCACAAGCATCTCAGCTCTCCAAGTCACAATGGGGAGAGTTATTGAAATAAGAATGAAGCCAATATGAGCAATGAAGGCAAGCAATTCTTCCCACATCAAATGATGTATAGAATTTTTGGTAATACGTCAGCTGAATGAACAGTTCAATTTGATATGCGGTGTGTACCTCCATTGGATCCTCATGTAGTATTGCAGCAATTGTCAAGTTAAAATGCACCCTTGATTATTTGATTAAAACTCTGATTAGCGTCTAATAGAGGTGGGTCACAATGTATCAAGTCAACTAAAAGTACTCAAAGCGATGGTGGCAATGGTGACTGCATTCAACTCACGTGTGAATTGAATTAATGAACATCTTTTTTTTTTTTTTTTTAACACAGTAAGATGCCAAACAGGTTAACATTCTTTTTTTCCTGGGTTCTGTTTCCATTACACTGAAATGTGTTTTTTTTTTTTCTCTATATAGCAAGATGCAAAACAAGTTAACATCCTTTCTTTCCTGGGTTTTGATTTCATCACACTAAAATTTTTGTTCAATGTAATTCTCAGCCTTTAGATGATTGACAACATGACTCACAACTTGAATGGTTGGATGACTCAAAAAAGGCCCACGTGTTTGAAAATCGAAGAGCATGAAATATTAAATTATATCTTGTATTCAAGTTAATTGGACTGGCTCATGGCTCATCTGTTGATTATTTAAGATCTAGGTTTATAATTCAAATGTATTTTGGTCATTTGTACTTATATGTTTTAGAATTCTTTTTTTTTTGCACTCCAAACAAGGGCGCTAGGACTCGACTCTGGCCCACGTGGGAAGAGAGCCTGCACATATGAGGAATGGTTGGCAACATCTAAATCATTTATAGTTAAGCAACATACACAATAACTTCTACCTCATCCTACACTGGAGAAATTTGGAAATTTGAAAGAGGTATAAGCGTAAAAAAAAATATGCACGTGCCGGGCTTCCCTAGTTAAAAGAAAAGGTCAAGTGTGGCATACAAAGTTACGATAGAGAGAAAAGATAGTAATATTTCAACTAGTAACAATAAAGAAAAACTATTAGGGCACGTTTGGCAATGGTCTTAGGGTCGGATTCCTCGCCCAAAATCCATTATATTGCGGATTTCCTTTGTTTGGTTTGCATGGATTTGAAGAAGATGGACTTCAGACTTCTATGCTTTTGATTATTTCAGAGGTTGGACCACCCCACATCGGATCAAAGGAATCAACGTAAGAATGGATTTGCGGAGCTACAGTAAATCTGGACGGTAATACAGGCAGACCAGTTTTTGCGTTTTTTTGGTTTTTATGGGCCCCACAATCAAGATCTGAACCGATGATTGTGTTAAGAAGGTCCATAACGGCTATGTCCCAAAATTCCAGTCGTTGATTCATTTTAGATCATGAGATTTAAAAAAACAAAATTGGACAGTAACGGACAATAACAATGGATAGTGGAGGTAATGTGGCCCTAATAAGTTTTTGCTTTGGGAATGTACCTTTCAGATCCCATAACCAATATCTAAACCATTAGTAACAATTAAAAACTCAAAACCGGCTATCTCACTAAATTTCAGCCGTTGATTCATCATATATCTCGAGATATGTGCCAAAAGTCATTACTGTTCACGATTAATATACACTGGTGCCAAAACAGTCCGCGTTTTGTAGTTTTTTGATTTCTATGGGGTCCACAATCAAGATCGGAACCGTTCATTATTTCGGGAAGGTCAGTTACGGCTACCTCACCAAATTTCAGCCGTTGATTCATCTTATATCTCGAGATATGTGCCAAAACGTCATTACTGTTAACAGTAAATGCATACCGGATGCCAAAACAATCCGTTCTTTCCATTTTTTTTTTTGTTTATGTGGGGTCCACAATCAAGATCAGAACCGTTCATTATTTCGGGAAGGCCAGACATGGCAATGTGATCAAATTTCGGCCGTTGATTCATCTTATATCTCGAGGTATGTGCCAAAACATTATTAATTTTTAAAGAAAATGCATAACAGTCCAAACATGGAACTCTTTATCAAGGAATCATACCTGATTCTTTAGAGATGGAGAGAATCCCCTAAATAGAGGATTCTTCATCGTTTACCCAACGTGCCCTTAAGGCTTAGGTGTCTGGGTGCACATCTTTTGGGAATTTCATGTACGGGGAATCTCCATGTTGTTGTTTTACTTACTCTTACAAGAGAGGCATCTCGATCCTATATCATATGTCTCTATATCGAGAAAAATGAGTAGCCAAATCAACTAAACCATCAAAATTTAGCTTCACAAAATCAAAAGGTGGAGGTTCCTATGTTGCAGTGGCTACTGTAGGTGGCAGACATCCAGATTGGTCATTTGAAATATACCATTCATGTAAAAGAGAGGCTGATTTGGTATGAACAGAAGTTGGTTGGATGTAAGGGCGTAAACAGGAAGAGATTGGAATTACAGGCTTTCCAAATGTACCAGAGGGTGATAAGGCCAAAGAAGCAGTAGTTTACCCCTCTGTTTGGGAAGGGGGGAGATGGGGGGGGAGGGAAAAAAGGCGGGAAAAGTGGGGGGAAAATTTTTTTTTGGAGGGTGTTTGGGAACTACAAGGGAAAATGGGGGGATGGGGTGGGGGAAAATGTGTACAAAAATCCCCCCCCCCCCAAAAAAAAAAAAAAAAAGGGGGGAAAATGGGGAGAGGAGGGGGGAAAATGGGTAAAATTACCACATTGCCCTTTATATATAAAAGAGAATTTTAAAGTTTTTATAAAAGTACGGGCAAAATGGTAATTTTCTCTTTATCTCACAAACAAACAAAACCTTACTTTTTCACTTTTCTTCCCCCTACTTTTTGACTTCCCAAACAAGAGGAGGTAAAATTAATTTTCCCTCCCCTCCCCTCCCCTTCATTTTCCTTCCCCCTCAAATTTTCCCTCCCTCCCCTTCATTCTCCCAAATGGACCGTTAGAGGAATGCCAAAACCAGTCTCCTAAGGCCACAAATTTAGTAGGGCTAACTAAATATATGTGAAGGGAAGTCTTCCCGAACCAATTTTGCAAAATCACAGTAAATAAAAATATGATCAATCGTTTCTTGTGATTTTCTATAACACACGTGATCTGAAGATAAGGGCGGTATAGTTTTGTACATCTCATGAATTTTTCTAAATCTAATCCAATACACATTGAAATGCAGCTGCAGATGTTGATGTGTTTAAGAAGCTATGTTCGTACCAGTGCCTGAGCCCCTCTTGGTGCAATAACGACTGCATCCACAATGGATTTTCGAATGGCCGTTGTGTTACTTGTGTAGCAACCGGTGAATCGGTCCTCTGTTGTTGCTACATTCCATACTTGTGTATTGAAATATAACAAAATGATGTGAGTAATAAATAAATAAGCATTCACATGCAATGTAAGAATGCATGTTTGTACTTAAGCTTTCTTACTATTTACTAATCCCTTTCAAGTTCTGGACTGGACTGTTTGTTCACATGTGTGGAGTAGAGGGGAGATAAATGTCAAAAGTCATAGAAAAAGTAAAACGTAAGGTATATTAGGTAGAAACACGGGGGGATAGTAGAGGCAAAGTATAAGTGAGGGGGAGTAAAAAGTGCTTTTTGTTATAAAAGTTTATTACATTATAATTTATTACACATTTTATGCTAAAAATAAAGAGGCATGTAGAGGAGTAAAAGGTTATGGATATTACTTCATACGTTTACTTCTCCGATCTATTTAGGGGGTGACCCAAGTACGGGTATACGGGTGTCATCGCACCTGTCAAATTGCGGTGCGCTTTCAAAATTTACATGAAGATTCTAGATCTGCTTCAAAAAATCCAATAAAAATTGTGAGACCACCTTTAAAATCCACATAAAAGTCCTTAGTTTGACCCGAAAACCAACTTACCTATTAGGATACAAACCCCCAAACAAAAATTATGGGTCCTCCACTTGCTCTATTTTTTTTTTTTTTTTTTTGTCCAAACATGGTGAAGTAAATAATGTCACATCACTTTCCTATTTTTACTCAACCTTTTTACTACTCCTTCTACTATAACTAGGCATGGGCACGACCCATGAAGATTATATGGGCCGTGCCATGCTGTGTGGCCTGTGGGTGGCCCACGGCTTCCCCTCCCCTTTTTTATATATATATATATTTTTTAAGTTGGACTTAGACGAACACGAACTTGAGCTGAAACTCTTGGACCAATTTCATTAAGATAAATAAATTAAGAGAAATAAATAAGTAGAATGATTCTAATGATGTTTTGAAAAAGTACATCAAGTAGATTAGATTCCCTTGAAATTTAAGTTACAAAAGTTCAAAAAAATTACAACTTTCGACTTGGATCTATATATAATGAAATTCAAACCTTTTGATAAATGAAAAAAAATAAAAAATTACAACTTTAAAAACCTATGATGCATTCTAAAAAATAGATTATACTTTAAAATCAGATTGTTGAGCCTGGGCCGGCCAGGCCTAGGCCATGCCACCTGCGGGCTTGGGGTACTGGCCCAGTGGGGGGCTGCTAGGCCGGGCAGGCCCTTTGACCAAGTCAACAGCCTAGGTAGAGTTTTTCCGTGCCGGGCCTGTGCTAGGCTTGGGCCGCCCACCCAGATTCACACCTCTAGGCCTATAACCATAGTTAATCCAATTGAGCGGTAAGGACCATTGATGAGTTAAATCAATATTTGATCAAGAATTTTTGTACCTGCCAGACTATATAATTTCTAAGAAGCCCACATTTTGTGACCAAAATTCCTCATATAGGGATATCCCAAAAAGAAAAAAAAGAATCTTGGCATTGTCTATTCCGTGGTCGAGGCCAACACCAACAGATCGATTAATTGCTTAGATTAACAGAAGTTGTGCCCCACTGTTACATAGCAGTTTTGCACAAAGACATTATGCTTTCTCTATTGGGCATCACATGCATTATTGCCGTTTTATTTTTTTGGTAAATATCACATGATTGCCGTTATGGCTTCACCTAGATTTATGCATGAAAGAACAAATAGGAAAACAGATAAATATAAGTTTGCTTACTAGTACTTAATCCGTGCCACACAAACATTGTCAGCAGGCATGAAACCATTAATTAAGAAGGAATGCTGTCTCACCTCAGGCATTGAAGGTAGTTGCAGTAGACCATATCCCATGGCCAACTTCCCAATCTCCAGTTCTTTCCATCTGTAAAATATGATATGAGAATGTTGAAACCGCCATTTCTAGCAGATCTGAAAATAGGGACTGCAACAACCTGAAAATGTAAGAGCAGTGATGGTCTTTACATGCTCGGATATATGACTCGAAAGTAGGAGTGCATAAAAAATCCGCCGATCCGTAAATCCGATCCGCGAATTTTTATCCGATCCGAAGGTAAACGGATTGGTGATGGATTGAAAATTTTGTAATCAGTTAGCAACGGATCGGTGGCGGATTTCTCCCTCAATCCGCGGATTCAATCCGATCCGATTCGTTGACATTAAATATAAAAAAAATAAATAATAAGGAGTTTAAATATAAATTAAGATGTCTAAATTTAAAATAAAAAAAAATTTAAGGGGTCAAAATGTAATTTTTTTTATAAACATGTTTTGTTTGATATTTTTCTTTTAACATTAGATTAAACTGATTCAATGGATTAATCCGATCCGATCCGGTCCTCCACAGATCAGATTTTAACAGCCACGGTTTGGTGACGGATTCCAAATCCTTCAATCCGTAGGTAACAGATTTGGCCCAATCCACACGAATCCAATCCATGTACACCCTTACTTGAAAGCCTTCAGTCCTTTCCCCTTGACATCTCGTTCCTTTTTGCAGCGGAGCATATCTGCTGCAGTGAATGTAATAACTTCAAGATTAGCAAAGAACAAAGAGTTTATAATAAAATCCAGGAGAAGGGAATACCATTTCTACAACCAAAAAGAACACTAGCTATATTCTTTATGAAATTAATGTCCCATGAAGAGGAACTAAGGAAGAGCATTAATCGACACAAGCACATATCATGAAGTAGCTGAAATAGAAAGGAAAGCAGTCCTAGTAGGGCAAGGTTGATAAAATCACTACCAAATTAAACCGCATCTGCCCTGTACTTGATAAGATCACTACCAAAACTATTCCTAATAGGTCAAGGTTGCAGCAATTAAAGAACCTCAATGTAAAAAATAAATGATGATGTCTTGACTTTTGTTGACTATCGGTGTCGCTTGTCCACTAGATCTAATCTAATACGATCTCTTTCAAAAGCTTTACCCTTTAATTTTTCAAATTGATGATGGAGATAGGAATTTGATGAAGATAGTGGTAGATTATAAGGACTGCGAAAAGGAAGTTGATTTTTCTATTGAAATAGAAAAATCAACGTTAATAATTGTGGAAGTAGGATAATACCCGGCTTAATAGTTAGATCATCGCCGGACCTCAGCTCTAATAAGATAAAGAGTTTTAAAGTAAAAAAATTCATTGTATAAATCCTAGTGGATAATCAATACATCCAAAATGCCTAAACATTAAAGTGCGGAAAACTAACTATATATTAACAACCCCCACGTGCAGTTTTTACTGCTCATGTGTGTTCCTTCTACTCACTTGTGCGAATTTGTGTTCTCTTGGCTTGTGTGAGTTATGACACTATCCCTTATGTGGGTACCAAAGGAAATATTGGGTGAGATAAGGGATAATTTTTAACATGCAAATCCCTCTTCTCGATGGATCGAGTCCCAACTGCACCAGTGTGCTGATAGAAGTGGCAAGATCATAAATAATATATTAACCCATCTCACATATCCATCCAATGTAAACTAACCCACAACTTATATGGGTCGAATACGAGCAGAATAGCAGGGTCGGATCTCAATTAACAGATTCTCCTTCTTAACCCGGCCGGTCAAATAGCAACCCATTTGTTGCCCCTTGAATTGTTTCACTAAAAAAGATCCTTGAAAGTCTATTTATGGAGTCCAGTCTCCTATTTGTGCTAGACTTATCTAGAAAATTGATTCGTACAGCAAAATCACCAAAACAGATCCTTGGAAGTCTATTTATGAAGTCCAGTCACCTATTTTTGGCCCATAACAAGCCAAGAACATATCTAATCTAGAGGGGAATTAAGGTACCCACTCCACTTGATATCTCTTATAAAAGGGGGCCATTGATGTTCACAGGAGTAAGTACATTTAAAAAATGGCAGTCCTCGGAGTAAACAGGGTTTCTGTGGTAGCTTTTGTTCTCCTGCTGCTTTTCATCTCATCTTCATTCACAGTCAAGGGTAAGGTTTTTATTTGTAGCTTGATTAATAATTTCTCATATATATGGCCCCTACTCCGGCACTTCTCATTTAAGCTCCATACGAGGTAGATAGATGGGACGCCTCTAGGGCCCCACTGATGATCTGATTAGGGGAATGGAAGGATCCACCCATCAAAACTGGGGCCAATTCCATGCATCTAACCCCTTGATCCATGGACCAAAAGTTTAACAATTTTATATCAAAGAGAAAATTTGATCCTTACTCCAACGGTCCGGTCTATTCGGATGGGTGTAGACCCAATAGATCCGTTGTAAATAGGGAGTGCGATTTTCATGGTCCATTCAGATTAGTAACTAGGTGGGCCCCATGTGCTGCCACATCAAGTAGATGAGTTCTCCAATTGTAAAAAGTATTCTGCCCAGTAAAGTTTTGCCACTATTTTCTGATAGTCGTTTCTAGCTAAAATTTAAAATAATTGTAGATTTTAACTAGGGCTTCATGGTCGGGTCAAGCTGAACTGAGGCAAATCTCGGCCTGACTTGACTTTAAAAATATAAGCCCATTTCCCCCAACCGCAGCATGGGCGGTTAGTGTCAGCCCATGCAGGCCGCCAATTTGGTCAATTGGGTAAGAACAACCCAGGCTTTCTATTACTTGATTGGAAAAATCAGTCACTAAATTAGAAACATTTTTTATTCGTGTAAGACCAAGTATGCCTTCAAGCTTTCTAACAATTAATTGAAGGCCAATCATGATTGGAGGATTTGCATGTGCCCTTCAAGATTAGTTTTCGGCTGTCCAGATTCCAGTAGTCCTCAGGCACAGCCCTTTAGCCCTTGGGTTGGGCAGGGTAGGAGATTCCATGGTTTATTAAAAAAAAAAAAAAAAAACTGCCCAAGTTATAGATTCGGACCTTGCCCATGTACAAAAGTCTAAGGCCAATGCCCATTTGAAAGCATATTGGACCAAGGTTACGTCCAACTAGCCAACCCTATTAGGGTAATTCACTTGTAAGGTGAATTGAAGTGAAAAGTAACTTCAAGATAAAAGAGAAGAAGACGATGGGTAATATAAAAAAGTATAATTTTTTTAAAAAAATATCTCTTATTAAATAAAAAAAAAGGCAAAAAATTATTCTCTCGTTCAAATAAATCATAAAAAGATATTTTATTTTTATAAAAAAAAATAATATTCACATATCATAAAATGACATGCAGCTGCAGGAGCAGATGTCCCTCTCATGAATGGCTGTACGGATGTGTGCCTCCCTTCTTGCAATGACGACTGCCGTCAATCTGGATATAGATGTGGCCATTGTGTGGCAACCGGTGATGGTGTCTGGTGCTGTTGCTCAATGTAGTAAACATGTATTGATTTATGACAGTCAGATGAATAATAAAGAAATATAGTTGGGATAAGACTTTAATGATGGTGATGAATGAAGAAACATACGCATGGATTAATGTTGATGATGACGAATGAAGAAACATATACATGGATTATTGTAAGAACGCTGGCAAAGCTTTACTGTTCTTCTATGGGGTTCTCTTCTTGCATTAATGTAAGAATCTGAAACGTAAGTATCTCAGATCATTGCATGCAGTAACGACGAATTGCTGATGGAAGATTTGATCCTCATCATCATGGATATGGTCATTGACCCACTTCAAATACATAAATCGTTCTCAACCCTGAGAAAATCTCATATCCTGTCCGCACTAGAAGCACACGCTTCTACAAGACGTGACGTGGGGGCCATTTTACCCTGCGTACATGTGCCCGCACGATGGACGTGAGGACCTTTTTCCTTAAGTTGCAACAATTAAAGAATCTTAATGTAAATAATCTCAAAGAAACAAATTCATTACATATTCAACCATACCTTTCAATTGGAAATGATCTTAATTTATACAATGAAGAGAAAGCTTAATTACAAATTATTTAAAATTCAAATTACCAAAAATCTCTAACTACTAAACCAAGCTTTATCTAACGTACTAATCTCTAACACAATGGTTTGTTGGTGGTTAATATAAATGGACGGATGGTTAGAAACATAAGCGGGTGGGGAGCGACATTCCTGACCTTGCCTATGAATCGATTCCATGTAATCCAACCCGCAGCTCATATTGTCCACTGTAGGTCAAGAATTATAGGTCAGGTCTGTATGACCCTTATAATAAGAAGCAGTTCTTACTAGGAGGCAGTGGTGGACCTAGATGCGCCCCAGGTCAATTTTTGAAATTACATGCTATTTGAATGGGGCATTGGACCTTTCTCAATATATTTATTAAGCGGTCGCCCCATGACTAAACCGTGTGATCGATTGCCCCACATTACAAGCCTAAAAAGATTGAAAACAAATCATCTTTGCACCGATCTCTTTCGATTTCTTCTTTCTGGTGAGAGTCTGAGATCCTTTTCGCGCAGATTGAGCTTTAATTTTCATCGCCTGTCCTCTTGTGGCCGGTTAGTCTCTTTCTCACCAAATAACTCTGAATAAATTAATCTTTCTCCTCAGTTGTAATATTATTAAAAAGAAATAGAAGTAAATACATAGAATTAATAACAAACTTCATCACTGTGCTTAAAATGATTTTGTTAGATTAGGAGCATGACAATGAACCCTGTGATAGTAAGGAGGCATTTGAGGTTTTGTGATGCATCAATGGCTAATTGGAAAATATTGTGTGAGCTAAAAGTTAATTTTTAACGTGGCAAATGCCCCTTTTCTCCCAAGTCTCATCGTAACAGTTTACTGGTAGAGTATGAAAATCATAATTGATCTATAGCCCATTCTCATCCACCAATGTAAGTTGACCCGCAAATTATATAGGTCCATAATACAAGCCATGATTAGGTGTTGGATCTCAATTGACAGCTTCTCCTTCTCAACCCGGTCAAAATACCAACAATTGCTGCCCCTTGGATGTGTTTCACTAAAAAAAGTCATTTGAAGTCTATTTATGATCCAATCTCCTATTGGTGGCCATAACAAGAAAAAACATCTCTATCTAGTGGAACGATGATATACACCGCACCTGATTTCCCCTTTCTCTACTTCCCATTTCTATATAGGGAGGGCAATTGTTGGTTCACTTGAGTATGTGTCATATATTTCACAAATGGCAATTCTCGGAGTATTCAAAAGTCTCTTTGGTTGTTTCTCTTCTGCTGATTGCTTTTCATCTCATCTTCATTAGCAGTCATGGGTAAGGTTTTTATTTGCGCTTGATTAATAATTTTTCATAATATAGGCCCAACCCCCAATTGTTCGCATGGAAGCACCATAAGAGGAAAACTAGATAGGGCCCATACTAGCCATCATTGATGATCTGACTGGGGATGGAAAGAATCCGCCCATGATTGACGCATAAATCAATTTTGGAGTCAATCCGATAACCCTTGATCCACTCCAAAAACGCGATTTTTTTAACGACAAAGAAAAAAACGCCTTTAGCGGTGGGTTTTTCCATGCTAAAAGTTAGATGTGTTAGAGTTAATCTTCCGCGTTAACATGAGTGGTAATCTTAGCTGGTTGGAGGGGCGTCAGACACGGCACTTACTGAAATTTAAATATTCCAGATTTGGGTGGGGGCTTTTAGCCCCTTGGGCCCTACTCCGGGTTTGCCAGAAGTGGCTGGGTCCCAATGGACGCCACACAATGCCACACGAGAAGAATAGCCTAGGTCAAGTAGGAATGAGTCGTAACAGGACGGAAAAGGAAACCTACATAAGTGAAATAGGTGGTACCTAGGGTTGGACCGTAGCCATCAAAGTGAGAACTATCACTCCTTGTCTCAGGTATGAGCGGTTCTTCATGCACCAAAAGTTTAGTTTATATCAAAGAAAAAAAACTGATCCTTGATCGAATGATCCAAACCATTGAGACAGATCCGGAACTTCATAAACCACACATGCATTTTTTTTTTTTTTGTTTTAATTCTAATCCGAATTCACATTTTGTTTGTTGCTGGCTTTGGGTTAGAGGTTCACTGATAACATCTGAATATAACAGCTGCAGTGCGGGAATCGATGTCCCACAATGTATTCTTGTAGGGATTTTTTGCCTGAGGGATGCTACTTGACCCGGGCGTTGGCCGGGACTTGACAAACAGGGGGGGCTGTTTTTGTCCAAGTCCCGGGCCAACGCCCGGGACAAGTAGACTTTTGCTTTTTGCCTCCCTACGTGCAATTACGACTGCACTAAAGCTGGATATGGGTCTGGCCAGTGTGAACAAACCGATGAGGGTTACTTATGCTGTTGCTCAAAGTAGCAAACATGTATTGAAATATGATAAGACATTCATATGATATAATAAAGAAAACATAATTCATTTGAACGTAAGAATGTAGGCATTGGCAATTGGCAAAGCTTTACTATTCTCTCTGCAGTTCTTTTCTTGTAGTCTAGGTCCAACCAATCCACCAGACAAGAGTGAAGTGTATGGTGATTGTTGATAGTGGTATCTCAGATCATTGCATGGCCATTAGGCCTATGTGATCAATTCAAACCCTTTACAATCACAAGTCACAGCTGCCCTATGAATTGGTAGTTTTCTGTTGGATCTGGATATGGACCGGAGATCTATGTGCGTTTGATAAACTCCATGGATCTCTTCGCATATGTCAAACTTATGGAAATGGAGAGATATGTTGAGCTTGGGGTCTCCATATCCAGATCCAACAATTTCTTAATTAGTTTTGACGCTTATTTTTTAGTTTAATCAAGTCTTGAAGAGATTACCAGAATTTGGTACTAATTTGATTTTATTTAATGGCTTATAGTTGTTAAACTTTGAAGACAGTCAGATGTTCACCAAAAAATAGGTCATGCAAAAAACATTTCAATCCCAACTCCTCCCTCTATGATTGATATGCATTCAAGTGTACTTTTTTTTTTTTTTTTTTCATATAAATTGGTATGAATCAGGATAAACACAATACAAATCCAGGCCCCCTCTTATACCGCTCTATACCCACATATATATTATTCATGAAGGGTTTATATAATTGTCTAATACCGAGCTAGGAAGGCTAAGTGATACTATATTTGATGGCTTGTTGTCCTGCATTTATAAATCCAAACTGCTCATCTTACATATTTAAACACGTTTACTCCAGAATAAGTTTTGTTTGAATTCACCAACAGAGAACACGCAACTAAAGCCGACCCTAATCATGCAAAGTGTGATATACAATCTTACAGGTTCAAGATGCTATCATGTGTGAGAACTTGGTTCGGATGACATCCTCAACCACGGGGTGTAGGGTGTCAACCACGGACTTCAAATTGTAAGTCTCCGTTGGCCCGCATCGGAAATATCCAAGTCCTAACTCCTAAGCATAGCTTATAAGTCAAATTTCATCTTAACTTAACACATGGCCTTTTAAAACTGTGCAACCGAAGTTAAGATACGAGCCACATAAGAGTTGTCACGTGAATTAGACAAGGGATCAACACGATATGATATCTTTACTTGTTTTAATATTTTTTCAAGCTTTATTACTAAAAATGATTGGATTCCATTCATGATGGAAGATTGGATCCTAATCATCAAGGATATGGTCGGTGACCCACTAGAAGCACAAAATTTGTTCTCAAATGTTAGAAGATGTCCTATTTTAAGTTTCGATTTATAAACGGGTCCAGGTCCGGCTCCGATCCAGAACCCAATTTACGTTCTAATTGATGAACGGGTCGAGTACTGGGTCCATATAGGTTCCAACTTGTGGACCCAACATATGAGTCTTTGATATTGCAAATTATACCTCAAAATTAATCTCTTTTTTTTTTTTTTTTTCGTATTTTTATGTATAATACTAAAGGTAGTAGACTTGATGTACTTCTATAAGCTGCATGATATGCTTATCTTAAAAAAAAGAAATAAAAAATGAAGAGAAACTGAACCAGTTTTGGAACTAGATTCCATACTTTGGGTGGACCCGGTTCCAGATTTTCCTATCGGAACTGGGTCTAGATCTAATAAAAATAGGTTCCGAATTAAAACCTGACCCGGGACTAAAGCCGTTATTTAGAAACAAGTCTTGGTCCGGATTTAATATGAGTCCAACCCAGAGCCATTTCGTTTGCAACCATATTCCTGAGACAATAATTTCTTGAGAATAATAATTTAGGATAGTTTTCCAAATCCTCACCCGACTCTTTTACCACTCACAGAGGCAACCAGCTGTGAACCTACACGCAACGTCATATGTTGGATGCGGCTCAGATCGAGTTTTGACCTGTTTGATAAATCGGTTCGTACAAGCTGGGCCTCAGCCCATAGACCCTCATTCACAAACCACAACCCGACCCCTTTATACCCAGCCCTAGGCTTTACCCACTCTAATATTGAAAGCATAATAAATTAAGAAGTGATTATCCCTACATTTAATATTAGCAAAAGAAGAAACAAAAATCTTAAGGACATGTTTGGTAAACGTCCTCATACAGGATTTCTCACAACTTTCTGCGAGCCCATGGAAAACTCACGTTTGGATTAGCGTGGAAAAGCTAATGGAGGACCAGAGGAATCTCCATTTGCTAATATATTCAGAATCCCATAACCCCGCTTTGGATCAAAAGAATCCGCGAACTAGTGGAATTGCGGAGCTATAGTGTTTTAGGCATTAATATTGGGGACACCAATTTTTTACATTTTTTGGTTTATATGGGACCTATAATCAAGATCTGAACCGGTAATGGTGTTAAAGGTCCAAAATGGCAACCATACCAAAAATCAGCAGCTGATTCCATCTGTAACTTGAGATATTTGCAAACAAATCTGATAGTTGATATGCCCCACCATAAATAAATAAAAAAAAAAGGATTATTTGGTACTTCTTTTTTTATTTTTTCTGATTTTTTTGGGACTCGAAATCATCATCTGAACCGTGAATAATTTAGAAGAGACCAAATACAACTACAGGCCCAAATTTCAACCGTAGATCTATCATGTTTTTTGAGATATTTGCAAAAACGTCTATACTCTAAAATATTAATCTTTTAATTTATGTGGCCCCCCTTACGCGATCTGTACCGTTCAGAATATCTGAAGAGCCAAAACTAGTCATGGGGTGAAAGATTAGCCCTTGATATTTCATGGATTATGAGAAATTGACTAAGAACTTATGATTGTTGGATCACACAATGCATAGACTCTATGATTCCTCTCTTATGCCAAACTTGGAACTATTTTTAGGAAATCTCCTTTGAGGATGGCTTGGTTCCTATAGATCAAAGAAAACCTTTAACTAGGGGATTCCTGTCAATTTGCCTAACGTGCCCTAAAACGATGCTTTTCTCTATCAAAGAACAAAATCCTTAAAACGTTGCTTTTCTCTATCTGACCCAAAACAGCTTAAAGTTAAAGAAGTGTAAATGCAAACTGCATCCGCTGCACCTGATGTCTCCTCTCTTTAGTTCCCATTTCTTATATAGAGAGGAGAGCAAGTGATGTTCAATATGCCATTCAATCCTAAAATGGAAGCAAATAAGGTATACTAGCACAACCACCCGTGCTTACACGGTACATCCATGTATTATAAACTAAATATTTGTACATTAAAAAGGTTACGTGGATTACCTCTTTCCATCCATTAAGTTGAAAAAAAAAAAACACAACACTTAGGGAGAAAGGGTGTAAAAGAGATGGGCGGACCAAGAGACTCAAAAAAAGAGGAAAAAATAGAACTAAAGTGGAGAGTAGTGAGTGGTTTGATGAAATACGAATATGAGTGGGTAGTTATGGGGATAAAAAGTGAAACATTTAGCAAAGAGGGATGACTGTCGGTCAAAATCGTAACTGACAGTCAAAATCTAATCAAAAAACACTTTAAGCTTAATGTAGTATAATGTGGTAGCATTTCTTCTTCTACTCTTCATATTCTCCGCTTCATTCACTCTTACAGGTAAGTAATTCTCACTGTTAGTGGGTTTTTTTTTTTTCTTTTAATTAATTAGGAGGGAATTGGCCCCTCTCGGCCACTATCTAGTTCCGCCCTGCCCCCAACACACCAAAAACTAGCAAGGCATTGGGAACTGATTTTATGTTTCTAATATGGTTGGATTAGGTTTGATTTTTAAAAAAATAGTAGGAGACTTGACCCCATTTTTTTCTCATATGGATTACTCGCGATTCAGTTGAAATGAAGATAAAATTATGGTTTCTAATATTGTTAGAGTGGAATCCACCCAAGGGGGAGTATTGAAAGTATATATATGTTTTCTCCATGAACGCTTCAAGGTTTTGATAGGAATTGTTAGTTAAAAAAACTCCATTAATATAGTATCAGAGCCAACCGATCACGAGTTTGAGTCTTACGAAGTAGTGAGATTGTAGAGAAGTGGGATCTATCTGAGGGGGAGTACTGAGATGGACAAACCCAAAGAGGTAGTTGAATATTGTGGATAAATCCACAGTTCTCATATGGCTTTTGATGGCGGAATGAAGTTTTTATGTGGGTTTTAGAGGCTAACCCAATATTTTCAAACAAGTTTTGAAGGTGAACTCAAGTTCGATTGGGGCGACTGCCCCCCATAACTATATATCTGGGTATGTCCCTACTATCGTGTATTGACCTACACTGTGATATAAAGGCATTAACACAAAGATGGGCTCTAAACCAGAATAATGAAAAAAAAAAAGAAAAAGTTTTCTAATTGCAACTGCAGTGATAGTGTCTTTTAATATCCAAGCTTTCACCTATTAGAGCCTGTGCATAAGGCAAATAAGCACCAAAGCAAGAACCCCTTGCATGAAAGCCTCCTACAGAGAATCTCACACGGCAGTCGTGCAGGATTCATATATATTCTTCTACAATAGTATTAATGTGCATTTGATTGGTTGCCTTTTGATGCATACATGCAGCTGCAGACTTGGATTCCCCAAAGTTTCACTGCACTGACGATGGCCTCCCATCCTGCCACGACGACTGCGTCCGTGCTGGATTTTCTCGATGGCCATTGTACCGCATCCGGTGTCATGGTCTTCTGTTGCTGCTTGATTCATCAATGAATATACTTCTATTAGCCCTTTACGAATGTACCCAATGAAGTATAACAGTAAATATCATACAAAATAAAAAGTTCATATGCAATGTATTCTCTCTAAAGTTTGTCTTGTAATTTATGATGTTCAGATACGGCAAGGATACGCCATAAATCTGGCAGGAACACGGATTTTACACATAAAAGGTAAAGTATCGGATACGATACGACACGATACGTTGTCCATTTTTAAGCATTCGTGCATCATAGCTTGTAATCTCCTAATTACCAGTTGATTAGACAAGATGTGCAACAGATGTTAATAGGATCAATCTAAATGGTTAATAACATATTAGGTTGTGATCCGATTGGCATGTTAAATAGCAAGAATGAGTTTGATCAAACCCTATCCTTTACCAACCAGGTAAAAACTGTCAACCTGAACCTAAAAGTGAATCCGAGCCTGAACTCATGATTAGGTCTGAATTGCCACTCTTATTCGAACAGTGCCCCATAAGGAGTACCAAATCTAGATTCCTGTGTCTGCCCTGGACTTTATAAAATCACTATTCCTAGTAGGGCAAGATTGGGTGGCTCGCCCATTTAGCCCTTCCCCACTGCCAAACCCAGTTAGGTGGGAGGACCTTTTGCCTAAGTTGTAACAATTGGAGAATCTCAATGATTCGTTGATGGTTCATAAATGGATGGACGATCAGAAACATAAGTGGTGACGAGTAACATATATCTTCTATATATTTTTTCCACGAGAGTGAAATACTCTTGATCTTGCCTGTGAGTTGGACCATTTAACACAACCTGCACCATGAGAACGGCCACTTATCCCACTGGTAAGTGGCGGCAGTTCTCACCTGGTTGCCTAGGATTCGAATCTTAGGTACACCACATTTTTCCATTTGTATGGACTATCTGCTTACTTGTACGGGCTTCTTTTCCACTTGTATGAGTTTTCTTTACGCTTATGTAGGTTGTCTTTCTGTGTGTATGCAGGCTCTCTCATGTGTTCCAATCCCTTGGCTGCCATACCAAAAAGAAAGAAAAACACAACTCGCAGCTCAATTGGCCCGGTGAAAGTTAAAGAAAATGGGTTAATTAGGTCAGTATTACCCGTATAATAATTTGGTGAGATAAGAGTTGACTTTTTTTTTGTAGCCAAAATAAGGGGTTAGGACCTGTGAGACTCACACATGTAAGGTGATGAAAACTCGTACATGCATATACATGTAAGGAGACACAACTTACACATCTGAGGTAATGGAAACTCACATATGCAAGGAGCGGGAAGGCCAAATTCGAAGCCGTCCAATGAGAGCTGCCCCTCCTAACCACCGGGGGTAAGTAGTCGTTATCAAGATAAGGATAGACTTTACCACGCAAATACCCCATCTCAAGTCCCAACTGTACCTATTTTCCACTAGAAGTGGAAAAATCATAACTGATCTATGAACCCAACCCATAAAAATATTTAATTTATGCAAAATCGCAAAAGTTTATTATACGCTATTTCACAAGAAGTTTTAATTTATGTGATATCGCAAAAAGTAAACCTTTTTTTTATCCCCTTTATCACCATCTTTTTTCCATTTTCACCATATGTAACTCCTCTCCTCGATCATTTTCGCTCCCCACCCCTCTTGACAGCCTCTTCGGTAAATAAGATAAATGCTTCGAATCATGATTTTGAGGTTCATTGAAATTAAGAAAATTGATGGCTGAGAAATACAGAAGAAAATCTTACTCCACACGTATATGCAAAATTAAAATTTTTAAATCTAAGCATTGACATTTAAAACAGCCTAATGCTATATATTTCTATAACATTAAACGATTAAATAAAAATACATTATCCTAATCAATTCTACATCTGGATGTTCTTACAACATTTGATATACATCTCATGGGTACTAGTTTTCTATATTTGGAAAAAGAAAAATATACCATAAAATATACCTTAAAATAAAAAAAGAGTGATAACATGGAGCGTTTTCATTTTCTCACCTGGCTATCCAGGGATCAATCCATGGGTGCCTACTTCCAACATTTGTGGGCTACTTCCCACATGTGTGGGCTATCTTGTGTCATAGGCCACCTTGGCTAAGACACAAACATAAAGCAAAAAGGAAAAAAGATAACAAAAAGGCTAAGTGGGAGAACCATACTTCACTAGAAGAGCAAGATGGAAAGGTACGATCAAAACAGCTAGAGAAAGAACGCTGCAAAATGGGTTGGCATTTTAAACATAAAGGCACCTGTAATCACTTTATGCGATATTGCATAAAGTATTTATGATACTGCATAAAGCTTTTTTTTAGCGATATCAGGAAAATAAGAACCTTTTCAACTTGTCCAGAGTACGACTAATACGGAAACGTGTAGGAGAATATTTAGGGCATGTTTATGTAAAACTTTTATGTAGAAAAGTGGACGGTTTTCCGCAGAAAACTCATTTTTTCGGCGTTTGGTGCGGAATAATTCCGTGGAAATACTTTCCTGCCTCGTCAGCATTTTCCTTGACAATTAGGTGAAATGGGTTTCTCATGGGGGGTATGGGAAATGGATTTCCTTGGAAAACTTTTCCCTCTTTTCCTCACTCTTGTCCATTTCAACCCAAAAACCCTATAACTCTTTCACTTTTTATTTCTTTATATAAATTATTATTTAATGTTAAATAAATAATATACGTGTTATGTTATTTTTCTTCAAAAAATTATATCACCAAATAAGAAATTTTGATTTTCTATAAGGAATCCACAACCGCACCAAACAACATCTGCACCAATTCAATGAGGAAACTCTTCTTGCACTAAACATGAATTTCTAAATTATACGGAAATCCTTTTCTGAGGTTTGTCATTTCTATGGAATTTGCTGACGTGGCAATTTCATCTTTCCACGGAAAGGGTATGTACACAAACATGCCCTTAAACTTTGGCTACAAGATGAGGATATCCCTGGCTTATGGTGACTGTACAAAAACAAAAACAAAAAAAAACCCTTGTATTACTTTGTTAAAGCATGTATCAGGACATTTGGAGCATGCTTGGTAATGGATGAAGAATCCGTAGATTTAAAGATTTATCGCTACCCTTGGAACAAGGATTCTTTCATAAGGATTTGTGTATGTGACGACTTCACATGGATATCGCCGGATATTGATGCGTATAGCTGAAATGAATTGGTTTAAATGTTTAAATCTACAAAAATGAGGATTTTCAAATCATATTGTGGGAGGATGGATTTCTAAATCCTTAAAAAAATAATTCTATAGGTTTAAATTCATATAAATTTACAATTAACAAACATGAGTTTTCTACACCTACGTGGAAAGTAAAAATCTTTTTCTCAAATTTGGTTGCCCAACATGATTATGATGTGTATAGAAAAATCGCCAAAAAAGATCCATGCATTTGGTTGCCCAACATGACGTTGATATGTATACAAAAATCTCCGAAAAAGATCCTTGTGGTATATTTATGGAGCCAATATCAAAAAAAGATCCTTTGGAAGTCTATTTTTGGAGCCAATCTTCACAAAAGATCCTTGGAAGTTTATTTTTGGAGTCCGACTCCTGTTTATGACTCACGACAAGTTAAAAACATGCATTTCTATTATCTATCTGGCTCACGACAAATTAAAAACATGCATATCTATTATCTATCTGGCTCACGACAAATTAAAAACATGCATATCTATTATCCATCCGTTGCACCTGATATCAGCTCTCTCTGATGCCCATTTCTTATAAAAGGCCGGGGCATTTGGTGATGTGTTCACAGTTGTAAGGCCATACATTTTTAAAAATGGCAGCGCATGGAGTCAACAAAGTTTCTGTGGTAGCTTTTCTTCTTCTGCTTTTCATCTCATCTTCATTCACTGTCATGGGTAAGTAAATGCCACTCTCGATTGCTTTCCTTGCACAATAACACTCTAAAAGTTCCACTGGAAACTTGGTACTGGTTTTTCGAGACAACATAGAAAGGGGTGATGATGACCATTATATAGAAGCAAAGGATCTATCCTTGCGGTCATTTCTCTCACGATAGTCTTGCACAACAGGTCCCAACTTTCAACCGGAATCTTGTTTTGTTGAAACAGGAGGATACCGTATCATCCCATCAAGATTTGTCAACCGGATAAAATCACATCTTTTCTTTTTATTCATTCAAAGAAGCAATTAATAGGTTGCATTAGTTGGCCGGCATGAGATTTTATCTAATTGGCAAATCTTGATTGGATGAACTAGTGTCTCCCTATTTCAACGAAGTAGAGGATCCGGATGAGTCTTCGAGTGAAAAAACCGGTCCAACCCAGTGTGTTTTTTTTTTCTTTGCTAAAAGATAATTTTATTAGGAAGGGGAAACAAGCAACAGGGCAAATTAAAAATGCCAATCTAGTTGTTTTGACTAAAACATAAAATAATAATAGATCATATCTAGGTTGTTCATAGGCTGGATGGGGTCGGGCTGAGGCATATTTAAGATCAGTCCAACTTTCTATATACAAACCCATATTCATCCCAAGCTCTCCACACAAGTTGTAAGTGCATGGCTTGAGCTCAGCCCTTCTCTAGTATGTCAAGCTCGAGCTTGCCCATTTATTCAATTGGATCAGAATGACCCGAGCTTTCATTCCCTAAATGCAAGCACTATTTCTTCACAGAAGGCTATGTAACAATTTGAGTTTGCATTCCTATCACTATTTTTAAACAAGCCCAAGTTATAGATTAATTAGACCCTGCTTGAGTACAAACATCTAAGGCCCAACCCCTGCCGAAAGCATGTTTGACCCAAGTTGCATCCAACTGGCCTAGCCCCTGAGCAGCCCTAGCCCTGTTTCCTTTTATGAGCCTCCATTGATGATATATAAACTATAAAGGCATGAAATCATGTTTGACCCAAGTTGCATCCAACTGGCCTAGCCCCCTGAGCAGCCCTAGCCTTGTCTCCTTTTATGAGCCTCCATTGATGATATATTAACTATGAAGGCATAAAATTAGCCATGCCTTTACAAAAGTTTCCCTTTGCATGCAGCTTGATTAATTATCCACCTCATGTATTTATATAGATCTAATACAAAATATATTTTGTTGGTTCCTTGATTACATGTGACATGCAGCTGCAAATGTGGAAGTCATCAGGAAGGACTGTAAGCAGGAGTGCATCCCTAATTGCCATGAAACGTGCGTGAGCGGTGGATATTATTCCGATGGCCGTTGTGAGGGAGAAGGATTGAATGCCCTATGTTGTTGCTATTCCAAATGAATATGTATTGAGATGTAACAAAATCATTTGAATAAGAAATAAATACAGAGGCAAGTCTTTTTCAGTATTTACTACTCTCTCTCTCTCTCCTCCAACAAACAAGCTAGTCCACTGGAAAAGATGTGAAATGTATGGTGATTTTTGATGTATATATCTCAGATCATTACATGCAATAACGACGAATTGCTGAATTTTGAGGCCCCAAGTAGGCCGTATGAGACCAATTCAAACCCTTTGCAATCACTGTCTAGTACCCCATGATCAATTAGCCATTTTTTTTTTTTTTAGATTTGAAACTTATTTTGACTTTTATTAAGTCTTGAAATGATTGCAAATTTTGCTACTCATTTGATTTTATTGGTGGGCCAATAATTATTTAGTTTTGAAGTCAATCTTAATGTCCAATAGATAGAGAAACATTTCAATCCCTACTTCCTTCATGATTGGCATGCAAGAACATTTTTTTATTAATATAAGTTGATATCAGAAAGAATAAATTCAAAACCCATTTGGGCTTCCCACTTGTCCAATTGTCCCGCTCTATACCCATCTTAATTAAGGCTTTTTTTTTCTTTTTTTTTAGAAACTGAGACAGATTTATGATATATGAAACCCACCCGATTATGGCATGGATAAATGGAGTTTAATAATAATAATAATAATAATAATAATAATAACCCATGTAAAAATGTATTATAACAACAGGGCAATGGAGGGCTTTGTGTATTAACTAATATAGAAACACATTGTAAATGTGGGGCGGACTGGTTCATGGCAGCAAAAAACTGAATTTGTCACGGAAGCCCAACTCAAAGATTTAAATAAAAAAGGGGGTACACTGTGACGTAATACCAACGGTCAAGTTTTCCTCCGTTCTTATCAAAGGCAAAGTTGTAAATGGACCTTTTCATCCGCTCTTATTCTTATTAGGGGCAAAGTTGCAAATATCACTCACCAAATAATTAAGATACATTTTGGCCTGCACAAGGGGCCCACTTATTTAGGGCACGTTTGTGTAATACATATTTTGGTGGAAGAAGAATGAGAAATGTCTCAATTTTTTATAAACTTTCTTTCACTTTGTTTGATGCAAGCAGTTTTCCACAAGAAAGAAGTATTATTTTATAGTCCTTTTTTTTTTTTTTTTTTGGCAAATTCACGGAAAAACACCTTTGAAATGGCAAGTTATAAACGATGGAGAATTATGTAAAAAAGGAAAATTCTCAGGATTTCATTTCACAAACCACACCCCGACCCCGACCCCCGACCCCGACCCCGACATACCCCAGCCCCAGCTGTTACCCACCCTAGTATTGAACAATAAAGAAGTGATTATCAATACATTTAATTTTAGCAAAAACCTTAAAACGATGCTTATCTCTATCTGATCCAAAACTAGCATCTCAATTTATACCATGCATAGCAAATCAAATCAATAATTATTCAAAATTCAAAATTACCTAAAACCTCTGATAACCAAATTAATCTTTATCTAACATACCAATCTCTAACACAATGGTTAGTTGGTGGTCCATATGGTTCCATGGGGAGGGGCAAACCAAACCCTGATCTTGCCTAGGAATCGAACCCACATAACCCAACCCGCAGCTCATGTTGCCCAGTGTAGGTCAAGATATACAAGTTAGGTCGGTATGACCCTCATAATAATTGGGTGCGATAAGGGTTGGTTTTTAAAATGCGAATGCCCCCTCCCAAGTCCAAGCTGCATCCATTTGCTAGTAGAGGCGGCAAAATCATAAACCCATCTCACATGGGGCTGGCTCGAGACGATTTGAGGCCTAAAGAGACAATCTTAAGTGAGGCCTCAAATTATCTATTCTTCTTGTCTCTTTTTTAGGTTTTGAGTACGTACCCAGATTTATATTGTCTAGTAAACATATTTACTGTTTATAAATTATAACTAATAATATGTACAAATAAAACAAACCCTAACTATAATAAACATACAATACAAGCTTGGAAATAAAAAAAAAAATCCTAAAAGCATAGGACAATAGAATCTAATTTAGTGATTATCATTGTTGGCCATAACTATTACAGATGTGGATGAGTTTTGAATTTGATGCAACTTCTTTAACATGAAAAAAAGAAAAACAGATTATATTTGAGTTAGTGAGTTATGATTAACATATATAATCAATAAAATATTATTAAAAATACACATATATTATAAAAAAAGACATAACCAAATCAGTAAAACCTTAAAGAAGATTTCTTTAAAAATAATTTAAAAAGTAGTTTATAAAGGAAGACAATCTATGATAGAGATTGAAGGTATGAGAGTTAAGAGTACCTGAGATGGAAAAGCGTTGGTGCGTGGAGATTAAGCTTTTAATATAGACGTTTTAATATGGCAAGAGAAACAGTTAGATGTTTATGTGAGAAACGATTGAAATAGGCTCATTAAATAATAAGAGAAATGTTCATTTGCAAAACCTCATTGATGATGTGGCAGGGAGGCTGAGACTTGTTAGGATCTTAAAAGACAAAATGATGACAATTGCTTTAATTCTTTTTCGAATGTGAAAAGATAGCTTTATTGGGATGTTATACTAATTACTAGTGTAGGGCCTAATTTTTTGGGACAAGAAAGAAAGATGACAAATGCTTTTTTGGAATGTGGAAAGATGACTTTAAACAGAATGTGATACGCTGGGGCCTAATTTTTCTAGGTCCTAAAGCAAGAACTTTTCTTGCTTTCCCTGATCTCACATCCCAGCAACGCAAGCTAACCCGCAACTTAAATGGGTCAATAAGAGTAGAATAGGGTTGGGTCTCAATTAAAAGACTCTTCTTCTCAACCCGGTCAAGTACCAACCCATTTGCTGCCCCTTGAATTGTTTCATTCCAGAAGCATCCGGATAATTAATGATTTGTGTAGCAAGATCCCTAGAAAAGATCCTTGGAAGTCTGCTTATGAAGTCCAGTGACTCCAGTCT
The DNA here is from genome assembly GCA_003546025.1 of Camphora micrantha. NCBI lineage: Eukaryota > Viridiplantae > Streptophyta > Magnoliopsida > Laurales > Lauraceae > Camphora > Camphora micrantha. The sequence continues at coordinate 29,723 of QPKB01000065.1, read as the reverse complement.
CCTACTTCTGGCCCATGACAAGTTAAAAAACATATCTGATCACTAGAGGATAAGATAGATATACAGTGCACATCTTATCTCCTATCTCTACTTCCCATTTCTTATATAAGGGGGCCATTGATGTTCACAAGAGTATGTGATACATTTCACAAATGGCAGTTCTTAGAGTAAACAAGGTCTCTGTGATAGCTTCTCTTATGCTGTTGCTTTTCATCTCATCTTCATTTTCAGTCATGGGTAAGGTTTTTTTTGCAGCTTGATTAATTAATAATTTGTCCTGTACTTAGGATGGAAGCTCCATAGAGGAAGCTAGATGGGGTGTAACTATGCCCTTACTGATGATCTGACCAGGGGGATGGAAAGATCCACCCATGATTAACCTAGAAATCAAATTTTGCGTCAATCTCACGCATCTAACCCCTTGATTATATCAAAGAAAAAACTGACCATTAATCCAATAGTCCATTCCATTCAGATGGGTGCAGACCCAATATATCCATTGTAAATAGAGAGCCGCAGTTTAGATGGCCCATTCGGATCAGTACCTTAGGTGGGCCCCATGTGCTACCGCATCAAGGAGATGAGTTCCCCATGTGTTAAAACTTGACACTGATCTAACCCAGTACAATTGTGTCACTATTCTTTGATGGCCACTTCCGCCTAAAATTCAAAAAATTAATAGATCATAACTAGGGCTATTCATGGTCGGGTCAAGCCTGACTGATGGAAATATAGGCTCGATTCGGCTTTAGAAATACAAGCCCATTTCCACCTAAGCCCAACATGAGCCATAAGTGTCTGGCCCAAGCTAGCTCATCTCAAGCAACTGCGGCTTAAGCCCGCCGATTTAGTCCATTGGGTCAAAACAACCCAGTCTGTCCATCAATTGTTTCGGAGAATCAGTCACTAAATTACAAACATTATTTATTCGGGTCAAGCCAAGTGTGGCTTCGAGCTTTGGATCAATTAATCCAAGCCCGGTCATAATATTAAAAAGCCCAGATTTTAGATTCAAACCTTACCAGACTACAATAATCCACGGCCAAAGCCCGTCTGAAAGCATGCTAAACCCAAGTCATTCCCAACTGCCCCAGCCCAACCCATGAGAAGCCCTAGCCATATTACCCTTTTAATGGAGGCTTCGTTTCACTTCATTATACAAGTAAGGTTGCAAACGGATATCTGATACTCAAATTACCCAAAAGTTTTGACCTACGAAAGACCAGGTCTGGAACCTATTTTAGGTTCCGATTTATAAAATGCATCCAACTTCGAAACCCAATTTCAGTTCCGGTTGATAAACGGTTTCGACTCTCGATCCATATAGGTTCCGACCCGTGAATCCGGGACTGGACATTTGAGTCTTTGATATTGCATACTGTACCTCAAGATTAACTCTCTTTTTTTTTATATATATTTTTATATATAATATTGAAAGTAGTAGACTTGAGGTACTATTGTAAGTTGAATGATATTCTTAGTTTAAGAAGAAAACTAAAAAATAATAACAAAGAGAAATTAGAATCAGTTTTGAAACTAGATTCCAGTCTTTTAAGTGGACCCGGTTCCAAAACCGGATTTGGATTTTTCTATCGAAACCGGTCTGGAACCAACAAAATAGGTTCCGAGTCAAATCTAGACCCGAAATCCGAACCCATTAATTAGAAACGTGTCCAGGTCTAGTCCAACATGATTCCGACTCGGAACCATTCTATTTGCAATCCTATTTTCAAGTGAATTTAAAAAAGAAGTGAAAAGGTGCAAAATGTTTATCAAGCCTTAAAAATGATAAAGGCAAAAAGTTCTCAGGGCCCACAAAAAGTCTATCGTTGGCAGGTTTGCATCTCTTCATAAACCACCTCATGTATTTTCAAAAAGAATCTAATCTGATTCACATTTTGTTGGCTGGCTGGCTTGATTAGTTATTAATGATATATATATACTTACATTACATGTGACATGCAGCTGCAGGTGTGGAATCGGATGATCCCCCCTTGAGTGGGTGCATTGGGGAGTGCGTCCCTACGTGCAATAAGGACTGCATTCGTTTAGGATATGTCTCTGGCATTTGTCAAAAAACCGTTTACGGCTGCGGATGCTGTTGCTCAATGTAGCAAACATGTATTGAAATATGACAATAATATAAGATAATAAAGAAACATTCATATGGAATGTAAGAATGCTAGCAGAGTTTTTATACCATTCACCATTCTCCTCTGCTCTTCTTTTCTTGTAATCCAACCAATCCACTAGACAAGATGAGAAATGTGTGGTGCGTTTTGATGGATATATTTCAGATCATTGCATGCAGCACATTTGAATTGCTGAGTTTTGAGAAACCCCGGGTCATTCTAAAACATGGCTACACATGTGTGCTGCCCCATTAGGGCCTATTTGATCAATGCAAACCCTATTGTACTCACAATTCATAGGTACCCCATGATCAATTGGAATTGGCATTTTCTTTAGATTTGACACTTGCTTTTGCTTTATCAAGTCTTTAAGAGAATACCAAAACTTTTAGTACTAATTCACAGGTACCCCTATTCCTTCTTCTTGCTTGTGCGAGTTTGTGTTCTCCACGCTTACGCTTGTTTAAGTTTCTTATTTCTTTACATGTGTATGAGTCTGTCAAAGGCCCCAACCCCTTAGCTTGACTACCCAAAAATCATTGGGTGAGATAAGGGTTAATTTTAACATGCAAATCCCCACACCCCATCCGCACCAGCACTGGTGCTGGTAGAGGTGGCAAAATCAAAACTGATCCATGAACCCATCTCACACCCATCCAATGTAAACTGATCTGCAACTTATATGGGTCGAATACGAGCAGAATAGGGTTGGATCTGAATTGACAGATTCTCCTGCTCAACCCGGTCAAATACTAACCCATTTGCTACCCCTTCAATTGTTTCACTAAAAAAGATACTTTGAAGGCTATTTATGGAGTCTAGTCTCCTATTTGTGCCAAAAGTATCTAGAAATTTGATTTTTACAGCAAAATCACCAAAACAGATTCTTGGAAGTTTATTTATGCGGTCCAGTATCCTATTTCTGGCCTATAACAAGCAAAAAAACATATATATTCTAGAGGAAAAGATAGATATACACTGCACCTGATTTCTCCCATCTCTACTTCCCACTTATTATAAAAGGGGGCGATTGTTGCTCACAGGAGTATGTCATACATTTCACAAATGGCAGTTCTCAGAGTAAACATGGTGAGTCTAGGGGCGGACCCACGTTACCATCAAATGAAGTAATTTCCATAGAGTCAATTGGACCCTGGCTCGTGCACCATATGTGACGGACGACCCCACATGTTTGTTAAAGGTTGCCCCACATATCCATCGTGGTGTAGAGGGACTCCCAAAGAGAAAAATGTGAGTATGAATCCTCTATCATGCCTGTGATACAGTAACTGTGAGGGGGCGAATTAAAAAGCACCACCTATCACTCTTATTATGTCTAAGGGCACCCCTTCACTTGCTCACCCTTTGTACAAAAATAAGAGAATGCCCTGGGGATATTTTAAAAAAAAAAAAAGTTCCATTGCCAGCTCCACATCAGCGAGCCCATCAATTGCTAAGAAGCTCCACCAGTGACAAATGGAGCAGAGAAGAAAACCACCAAATATCTCCTCCTTTCTCTCTCTTCGTCTTTCTTCAATCTCTTTCTATTTCCTCCTTTCTTCTATATATATGCGGTTTCAAATCTCAGTTTAATGTAGGTTACAGATTATTCTACCAGTAAGGGGAGATCTTGAATGGCCCTACATGAGGCATGGCACAAAGAGATTTCTCTTGAATTGGCTAGGGCTGGGCAGTAGATCAGGGAAGAACAAAGGAAATGATGATCATATTCTTGTATGAGAAAAATAATAATAATCAAATATTTGTTCCCCGGTCAATACACATAAGTGAAAATAATTTCAATCTGGTTAGTGGTGAATAGACGGCCTTATGAGGAAACACCATCAACCCACACCCTGCTACCTCTCACTCAGCCTCTCTCCCAACCCATCTCTTTCAATGCCCACCCCCATAACCCCATCATCATCATCATCATCATTATCAAATATGTCCACAAAACCCACCAAAATCCCATTTCAAACCCTCCCACTCCCAGACCGAAATCTCCCCTCCAATTAAACTCAAGGAGAAAATCCTTTGCCTTGAGATTATGGGTGTGATGAGTGAGTGCAACTTAGATTTATAATATCATGTGAAATTAAAGTGTTTATTTTACAAAAAATTTTGTGAGTTTTGTTGTGTAGAGTCTTGGATCATTTTAATTTTCTTATTCTTGTGTAATGTTTGTTCCACCCAAATGAAAATTTTAGGTCTACCACTGACAAGGTCTCTGTGATAGCTTCTCTTCTGCTGATGCTTTTCATCTCATCTTCATTAGCACTCATGGGTAAGGTTTTTATTTGCAGCTTCATTAAAAATTTGTCGTAATATGGGCCCAACTCCGGTACTTTGTATGGACCCTCCATAAGAGGAAACTAGATGGGGCTCACCTAAGCCATCACTAATGATCTACCTAGGGGTATGAAAAGATCTGCCCATGATTGATGTATAAATCAAATTTAGAGTCAATCCCATGCATCTAACCCCTTGACCCACTACAAAATAAAGTGATTTTTTTTTACAAAAAAAAAAAAAAAAAGCCTCCCGCCACTAAAAGTCAGTTGGTTGAGTTTTTAGCAGTGGGAAATTTTTTTCTGCCACTAAAAGTCAGTGGGAAATTTTTTTCTGCCACTAAAATGGGTGGAAAATCTCAGATGGTTGGAGGGGGCCGGGCCGGAAACGGCACTTTTTGTGGTGGAAATCAATTTTCATGGGTAAAGGCCTTTTGTCGCCCCGAAAAGTCACTTTTTTGTAGTGATATTTATGCCTCAAAAGTTTAGTGGCGTTACATCAAAGAAAAAAAATTTACCCTTGATCCAATGATCTAATCCATTCAGATGGATGCTGACCCAATACATGCAGTATAAATAGGGAGCGGCAGTTTTGATGGCCCATTTGAGTCAATACCTAGGTGGGCCCCATGTGCTACCACATCAAGGAGATGACTTCCTCTGTGTAAAAAGTGCTCTAATTAACCCACTACTGTTGTGTCACTATCTTCTGATAGCCACTTCCGGCTAAAATTTAAATTTATAATAGATCATAACTAGGACTACTCATGGTCCGGTCAAGCCTTACTGAGGAAAATCTAAGTTCTACTCCAAAAGATTGGGAACCCTGCGTTATTATAAAAATAATAATAACAAACATGTATTGAAATATGAGAGACAATAATAAACAAGGGGGGGATTCAAGTGCATCGATACCTCACCACGTGTGGTGAGGGATAGATGCACTTAAATGTTTCTTTATTATATTTTCCAATAAAGAAACATTCATATGGAATGCTGGCAAAGCATTCTTTTATTATTCTTCTCTTGGGTTCTTTTCTTGTGAAGTGTATGGTATATCTCAGATCAGAGCATGCGCAGTAACGCCGAATTGTTGAATTTTGAGAAATCCTGGGCCGTTCTAAAACATGGTCACATATGTGTGCCCTAGTTTGGCCTCGATATGATCGTCAATTCAAAGTTCAAACCCTTTACAATCACAGTTACCGCTTGAATTGACATCTTACACTTATTTTTAGTTTTATAAGGGCTTGTTTGGTATCTCTACTCTTTTTTAGATTGACCCATCAAAATAGAGATATTAAAAAAAGAGACATACAAAAGAGAAAGGATAGAATCAAAAGGAGTGTTTGGCAATGCAATGATCTATTTTAAATAGACTCTTGAAATCAATGGTTGAAAAGTTTTCACAAGTTTCTCGAGATCTATAACCATGTTCAGCCTTCCAAAGAGATCTAATGGGTTGGATATTCTGTTTGGGGCCCACATAATTTAAAAAATACCATCATCGAATAACTCACTTTTCTTTTAAGATTTTTCGAATTTGGTACCTAGTTGTGTTTGACCTTATGAACATTTCCAACAGTTTGGATTTTGATTTTCAGCTCATAAATAATATATTAAAAAAAGAGAGAAAATGTGATTCATCATGGACTAGAGCATGTTACATTAATGGCTGATATTGTTTTGCAAATATCTTGAGATCCATGATGTATCATGCATTGAAATTTAGTCTCATAGCTGTGTTCAGCCTTCCAAAGAGATCTAATAGTTTGAATCTTGCATTTGGAGCCCACATAATCCACAAAATTTCATCAAGTTGCTCACATTTTTTTTTTTGGCTCATATCTCCAAATTGGTGATCATCCAACGGCTGAACTTTAGTTGCATGGCGGTGCTTGATTTTAAGAACGATCTCAACGGTTTGGGTCTTGATTTACTTTTTTAGATTTAAAAAAAAAAAAATAGGACTAGGCGTTGTGGACTAGCATCCACTGTTCATCGGCCTCCTCTTTTTTTTCTTTTTTCTTTGCTTTTCAAGTGGGTAGGGAAAGGACATGTGGATTTAAGAGGCTTTGCCTCCTATCCTTTAAAGTGGGCAGAAGCTAGAAATAGATACCAAATGCTTTATTTTTTAAAACATCTGCCCGCTTTAGAGATTTAGATAAATACATGATACAAATAAAGATGCCAAACATGCACTAATTTGATTTTATCTAATGGCTAATAGCCGCTAAACGCTGAAGGCAACCAAATGTCCACAGTAGCAATAAGTCATGCAAAAGTATTCCAATCCTGAACTCCTCCCTATGATTGGCATCCATTCAAATGGGTATAAAATGTCTTAATATTTTTTTAATGTAATTGATATGAATCGGGATATACACAAAATTCATTGGGGGCTTCCTCTTATCCCGTTGATATCCATTTTAACAATGATGGGTTTATGATATGTGATGGGAAATTAAGGCACCCGTTCATCACGTGGACAGTAAAACAGATTGAAACATTCTCTCTGAACTGATTTTCTTACATCAAATGGTTAAAAAACGCTCATATGAATTATTTTTTATTAGCCTTGAAACCACCACCCACATATACATCTTATTGGACTAGTGGACCACATTGTAATGCTCATATCAGATATGGGTCTCTCTCTCTCTCTCTCTCTCTCTCTCTCTCTCTCTCTCCATTCATGCTCTGCATCTCCCTCTCTCTTTAGGTCCAAGCCTCCCCTGTTATCTGGCCCCTCTCTAGTCTCATTTCTAGTCAAATGAGCCTAGCCACCCAACCAGGTGTTGATCATCCAACCATTGAGAGTTTTGATGTAAAGCAATTCTCTGTTGCTTCCAAACGGACACCCTATTCAATATTTTACAAGTTTTCCAACTGCTACATGGCCATTAAAGGACCATTTGATGTAGTTAGGACCATTTGATGTGGTTAGGCACAAGGGAGATGACTCCACACCTCCAAATTCTATCGATCCAAAACTCCTAAATCTCTAATCTATAGACTTCCAAATTTGCTAAGAATGCACTAACCAGTGTTTTCTTTTATGGGAGTTTGGTTATGAGAATCTGCAGAGTCTGTTATGATGAAAAATGATTGGTGAGAATAATTTTGAGAATATATTGCAAAACAAGTTTTGCACCGTCCATTCTTAGAATTGAATTATTCTCAGCATAATGAAGTCTCATAATAAAATTATTTTGAGAACAAAAGTGATGCCAAATAAGCCCTAATCTGCCGAGCGAAAATGAAGTCCCGGAGACATGATCAGCTCCTATTGCAAGGAGTTGCAAATAGCAATTGCAATGGGTAAGATTTGGCTTGTGTAAACCCACGACCCAGGTGGTGATAGGTTTAGGATAAGTACACAAGCCCATGTCTTGATGGAATTTATCTGGATGGGTTTGGTATAGGTTACTTAGAGCCTATTTGTTTGCATAGAATATATACATGACTGAATCAGTTCCACCAAAAGATTAATAAAGAGGGCGAGGAGTGAACGAGACAAGAAGAAAAGTGAAAGGTAACAATGTAGATGAAACATTGACTTTTCAAGGATTTGAATTAATACAATAACCACTGGGTATTCTTTTCTCTATTATCCCATTGATTTAATTACCATTAAAGAGTAGGTTATTTGACGGTTACTTTTGGATATTTACCTTTGGTTCTTGAATTTTAACCACTTACAAAAAGAAGAGTATATGCAAACCCAAACATAGCAGTGGCGTGCAATAGGTTACATTAAGTAGGGTCGTGTTGAGCCTTATAGGTAATATGTATTGGATCAATAAATATTAAACCATTTATCTACGCAAACCCAACATAGGAGTTAACAGGTCAATCTGAACTGTTAAATTAACAAATTTAAGGTTTGACTTAGATTGGCACGTCAAATAGCAAAAAAGAGTTCAACCCACATGAACTTAACCCATTATTCACTGGTTGAAAATCGACAGGCCAAATACCTTATTTAGTTTTGAAAATGAAAATGGTCAATCTGAATCTTGAATTATTAGGTCGGCCTTTGGTCAGCTTGGCAACTCAGTTCAAGAACTACTACTCTTAGATGAACATTGTCCCAACGAAAGCTTAGGCCAAATTCAATAAATATATACTTGTCAAGAACTTGATAAAACTACAACCAAATTTTATTCCTATTAGGGCAAGATTGAGTGAGTCACCCATTTAACCTGACCCACTCAATCCTTAGCTAGGAGTCAGGATAAATCTGCAATAGGGCCCTAAAAGTTGCATCGATTGGACAATATCAACGTGACTGCGGTCTATAAATGGACAAATAATTAGAAAAATAAGTAGGATGAGCAATGTTCATCAATTCCACAGCGGTTGACAAACCCCTAAACCCATCGAGTAAGTGAATCGAACCCAACCAATACAAGTCGTGGATGACCCACAGCCTATATGGTCAGGTGCGGGTCACAAAATATAGGTTTGACCAGTCTAATAATTGGATTGTTTATGGGTTAATTTTAAACCTGAATATCCCCCCTCTCAAACGGACCTGTTTGTCACTAATTTGAGGCAAAACCAAAACTGATTTTTTGAGCCCATCTCGGATCCGTTTCACTAACCGGCCCACAACTTTTATGGGTCGAATAGGACTTGTACAAGAGTACAAAGGCTTTACTAATGGAGTTGTATGAAGTAAAGATTATTTTAAAGAAATAATGAAATAAAAGTGGGTTATGATAGTATTTTATTTTTAGTTGTTTGGTGCAGAATATTTTTTATTTTTATATAGAAAAGTGAATTTTTTTTTTTTAGTGGAGAATGGAAGTTGTATTTTTTACTCTTTTTTTGTTATTATGATCGAAAATTTGAATTAAAGTATTTTTGATGTAATGTTTTTTTGGAGAAATGGGACTTCACTTTACTTGACTCTTGTAAGTGCAAAAACTGTAACCCACAAGATTAGGGGGGACCTTACAGGACTTACCCAAATAGCTATAGAAAGCCAGATAATGGAAGATCTCTTTGGGAAAGATAGCTCGCCAGAGAACCTGAAAAGGGCCAGAGAAGAAGGGTCAGAGGACCCTGGCTGTGGCAGCGCATGGCTCTCCGATGCCTAAGTTAGTGCAGGGCCTGAGCTTAGGGTGGAGAAAAAGAGAGGCAGAGTGAGAACGTATCTGGGTCTGCAACTGAGTGTGTATCTGAGTGTGAATGTCCCTCCTCTGTCATGGCATTTGCCTCTTGTATTTGTAAGGAAGAAGAGTTGACTCTTGATATTTGATGGTGGGCCCCATGTCCTGCTAAGGTCTTATCAGCCCACAATGCATTAAATGTCAGTCACATGGATCTGCTCCTGTCTTGACTTATTGGTAGCAGAAGTCTCATCGGAAGCCACGTGTCTGAAGGGGGTACATGGCTGTCAGTGCCTGTCTCGGTTAGTAGTCCTCAGCTGCAGCCGGAATGCGTCTGACCTCGTAGCTGCAACCGGAATACGCCCCGGCTGGCAGCCCTCGTAGCTTCAACCGAACTGCATCTCGGGTTATAGCACGCAGCCGAGGTCACGCTCAGCCGGACTAAGGCCGCAAGCTGGTTCTGGATAGCGTGCTGGCGTTGTAGCCGAGATACACTCAGCCGGACTGAACCATAATCGGGGCCTCAGCCGAAATGCATGTTGGCTCCTCAGAGCTGGAGCCGGAATGCAGATCGGGGGGCTGAAACGTGTGGCCGAAGTCATGCTGAGTTGGATCGAGGTCACGGCACTGACCCCGTGATACTGTTAGCGCGTGGCCGAGGTGAAGGAGATGAAATGGGCGCCCAGCTGATGTGCCGGGATGGTGCTTCCCCGAGTTGAGACCAAACCGGGTGCAGGTCGGGGCTGGAAAGCCTGGCCGAAGTGGGAGATTTGACGCTACTGCTGAGCTGAGACGTGCCGGGGCATGACCAAGGTGGTTTCGGCCAAGCTGGCGATATTGGTCCCGGCCTGGCGCATTAATACTCGAGCCGTGATGCACGCAGCAGAGATCACTGAGGATTAGGGGGTCTTAATCTTGGAGTCTTAAAATTTTCCCCACACAACTCTATTAATAGAGTTGCCAAACAAGGGTTGGATCTCAATCTACAGATTCTCAACCCTACCAACATGTTAGGAACCCCATGTACTGTATAGTTAAAAGAAGTAACAGGAAATCTGAGTACAGAAAATCCACAAGAGATCCTTGGAACTCTGTTTATGGAGTCGTCTCCTATTTATGGCCCATAACAAGTTAAGAACATATCTAGGTAGTTCAGAGGCGAAGATTCTAATCACTGCACTTTTGATCTCCTCTCTCTAATATCCATTTCTTATAAAAGAAGGCCTTTGATGTTCATAGGAGTAGGTCATGCATTTCAAGAATGGCAGCTCTCAGAGTAAGCGAGGTTTCTCTGGTTGCTTTTACACTTCTGCTTTTCATCTCATCTTCAGTCACTGTCATGGGTAAGCTCTTTATTTGAAGCATGATTAAAATTTGTCTCATATTTATACAATCTAAATCAAGGTTACATGTGACATGCAGATGCAGCAGATTTGCATCACCCCAAGTATCATTGTACGCCCGACTGTTTCCCATCGTGCCGCGACAACTGCATCCATGATGGATATAAAGATGGCCACTGTGAGGCAACTGGTCACATGTTGATCTGTTGCTGCCAAATTGCTGGATAACAACTTCTATATGTTATCTTTACTTACATATGTGCCCAAGAAGTATAATATTATTATATTGAAATAAACTGCATACATTCCCAATGTAAGCATGTTGGCAATGTCATGTTTAAATGAGGTAAAATGAATGGTTAAGAGTAGCCTATTTACTGTTTATTCTATTCCCCTTTTAGGTCCATGTCTTGTAATCTATTAAATCTATTAACCAGCCGAGTAGATGAAAAATGGATGGCGCGTTTGGATGTATGATTATGTATCTTAGGTCTTTAAATGGAACAGTCACTAAATCTATACATACCATTGTCAAAAAGAATGTGGTCAGTTATGATAACAGAATCCACTACACTATCAAAAAACAAACAAAAAAAATGGATCAGTCACAATACTGAATGTATCCCATTTTTGAAAAATGTGGTTGGTGACCTTTTGTTGGGATTTGTATCAATAAGTTGTAAAATACAAGATTTAGTATAAATAATTGAATATGATTTGTCAATCATCATCATCAAAGTATTTTTCTAACAATATTAAGGTCGGCTTTCACAGACGAAGTTCAAGAAAATCCAACACATGCTAGATCGTGGCCCAAGGGAGGCTCGATCATTGGGCAAAAAAAGCCCTTGCTTTAGGCCCTCCAAAAAATAAGGCCCCATAAAAATCATTTTTTTTCAAATTCTAAAAAAAGCATTCAAGCAACTGTCATAATTTTTTTTCTTCCAAGGCCCCATAATAGTAATTAGTATTCCATCTCATTAAAGCTATATTTTCACATTTAAACAAAGCATTAAAGTAAGTGTCATCCTTTTTTTTTCTCTATACAGTGTCTTTTTAAATTCTAACAAATCTCAACCCAACCTCCTTGCCACCTCACCAGTGAGGTTTTTTCAAATGAACTTTTCTCCACCAACGCTTTTCCATCTCACGTACTCTTTACTCTCTCACCCTCCGTCTCTCTCATAGATTATCTTTCTCTATAATTACTTTTTTTTTCTAAAGCAATCTTCTTTAAAGATTTATTGATCTGGTTTTGTCTTTTAATAATATGTGGATATATCCCGATAATATATGTAAGTCTTTTTTATAATATATGTTAATCATAACCCACTAACTCAAATATAATCCCCCTTTTTTTTTTTTTTCATAATGAAAAAGCTAGATCAAATTCGAAATTCATCTACATATACAATCTTTATGGCCAATAATGATAAATCACTAAATCAGTCGTATTGTATGTTTATTATAGTTAGTGTTCATTTTATTTATAAATATTATTAGTTATAATTTATAAATGATAAATGTATCTATTAGAAAATACGAATTCAGATGCTCAAAACTTAAAAGAGAGAGAGAGAGAGAGAGAGAGGGAGGGAGGAAAAAGAATAGATAATTTGAGGCCTAATTTATGATTGTCGCTTTAGGCCTCAAATTATCTCGAGCCGGCCCGGATCGCGCTCTTCCTTTTAGAAAAATCATCTGAGCCTGGGAGAATTTCTAGATGACAAAGTGGAACTCCAAAGTGGGCGTACCTATTGAAAATGAGTCTTGGGATGAATGCTTTAAGCTGTATAGATTTCCTGAATCTTTCATCTCTACGTTGTGTAGATTTTCTAAATCTTACTCCAACAATAGTTAGGCCCAATAGTCACCATAAGATTGACCATACAATGAATAGCATAATTAATTAATATTATTTATAATCCATAAAATTCAGCCGAAAGATAAAATGGCTTGCATGCAGTGTGATTTTTAAAATCAAGTAATAAGCTCCACATAGGAACATGTCCAGCCAGAGATATATTGTCAAATTTTGTTTTAAAAGGAGTTGGTTCCAAGGTAAAATTATTGCAAGGGATGATATTCAATTTGAACGATCCAGATTATAAATAGGTGGGCCCCCACAGTGGAGTTCCACACATCCCGCTCACCGAAAACATGTGGAGCCTGTTTGGGGGCTTAACCAGTAGAGTCAAGTAAGATAAAGCTCCAATTTTTATAAAAAATTTTTTACCAAAACACTTTAATTCAAATTTTTCACAATATTTAAAAAAAAAAAGTAAAAAAGTAACATCATTTCTCTACTAAAAAACAAAAAAAAAAACTCCACTTTTCAATGAAAAAAAAAAAGTAAAAAAGATTCAATCACAAATAACTAAAAACAAAATATAATCATAATTCACTTATATTTTATTATTTCTTTAAAATAACCTTTACACCACTCAACTCCACTAGTTAAGCCCCCAAGCAGGTCGGAGGATAGCACTTAGCTAGAGATCGGAACTCGTTGCTTGGACGTAACTCGTTACAGCCAGGAGGATTGCATGCCATCCAGTTCCAATCACAAAAGATTTATTTACAGCCGTCGTCCTAGAGATCAGAGGCCATCACTGGACGGTAAGCAATAAAAGCAAAATCCCATATGGACGGTCCAAATTGACATGCATAAAATCCATCCCCATTTGTACGGTGGTATACGATCTTTTCCATAAAGTCTTTGCTTCTTCTTCTTCTTCTTCTTCTTCCTCGTGGAACTGTTTTCGTGATTGCATTTAACATTCCCTTTACTCCACTTAACTGTCCTACACCCACACGCATGTATAAAACCCCTGCAACCACCATCACCTCCTCATCATATTACCATCACAAAACAACCCATCAATTAATAGAGAGAGAGAGAGAGAGAGAGAGAGAGAGAGAGAGAGATGGCGAAGTTGTTGAATCAGTATGTAGCAGTACTGCTAGTACTTGCACTGGTGGTGGTTCACACGAGTGGCAGAAGCGTGCCAACTGAGTCAGCAGAACTCTACACGAGTGCGAAAAACGCCCCAGCTGATGACGCAGGCCTCAAAGACGAGAAGCATTTCCTCACATTCGGCGGCCTTGGCGGCGTCGGCGGTGTCGCTGGCATCGTGGGGCTCCCCACCCTCGGTGGTGGAATAGTTGGGGTTCCCTCCACTGGCGGAACTGGTGGGGTCCCCTCCACCGGTGGAACCGGCTGCGGCGCGGGTGGCACGGGTGGTGCAGGGGGAGCCAGTGCATTGGATGGGGCTGTCGGGGGTAAAGCACAGGTGGCCACCGGAAGTGGTGGTGACCCAATGCCTTAGAGTTGGTTTGGTTGAAGAACCATGGTGTTCGTTGTCTACTTGTTATGTTGTTAGGGTGGTGTTTGTTTGGTTTGGCAGGTATGTTAGTTATGTCATGGATCACTCGGGTGAATTTCTCTCTCTAGTTCTCTTTTGTTATGTGTCGTGTCAAGTAAAAAGGTTACTTTTGTAGTTTGGTTATCAGAACTTACAATAAATCAGTTGAAATCTACCCATGGTGAACTTGAATAATGCTTGAAACTATGATTATGGAGTTTAATTTTGTTTTTGTCAATTTTACAGGAGATCATATGCTCAAGTAGTGGAAAGTTTACGTACGTTTTGTTGTGTACAAGATCGAAGTTTTTTTACTTGTGGGTCTTTGTAGTTTATTCAAGAACAATCCTGGGATGTCTACTTGGCTAGTGGTATGAAGGGGATAAAAGCATTAATGTGACTTGTGTTCTAATGTAATTATGAGGAGTCGCTAGATATAGAGTAATAAATAGAAGAAATGATACTCATAACCCGGAAACAAGTCCAACCTGGATGCAGGTGATGTGCCATGGAACACAACTTCCATTGGAGACTCTAGATCCACTGGTGCTCCTATTCATGGGGAATTCGTCTGGGTCCACAGTGAGGCTCACTTATAAAACTTTAAAATGATGTGCCCACCATCAAAATTATCATGAATACAGTATATATGACAATTTGATCGGTCTTATATTGAATTCCAGGGATAATTTCCACTAATGAATTCATGTGAATTCATTAAAATCAAAATGGCACTTTTGGGGAGAGGAAAGAGGTTAAGAAAATATAAAAATATGTAATAGGAGAAGGGTATTTTTATCGTTTCTCAAAAAACCTATGGAGGGAACTTGATTGAAAGAATTGTTTCTAACTTATATACATTTTTTCAATATTCAAATCTTCATATACTTTTTTGAAAATGAGCCAAAAGTTTTATACCTTTTTTATAAATTTCTCAATTAAAAATAAAGGTGGGGCAAGTTGTATGGAAAGCGGGAAAAACCCTCATAGCTTCCATGATAAAGTTTAATTTATGGATCACTCTCAAAAACATTATATTCAAATAAAGTTTAATTTATGGATCACTCTCAAAAACATTATATTCAAGGAGGATAATGAAATAAGCCCTTATAATAATAACTAGTAAATCAGTTCTTACCTACCTGTCCTGGGTGATACCTTACCAGAAGACCCCCACCTCACCTGAGGGCCCCATCTCCAGAGGGCTGGGGCAACAACCACCACCACCACCCCCCCCCCCCCCCCCCCCCAACCTCACCTGAGGGCCCCATCTCCAGAGGGCTGGGGCAACAACCACCCCCCCCCCCCCCAGAAGGTGGGCCGGATAAATATATATATATATATATATATAGTTAGAATTATTCACACATGTAAATCAAAGGTGAGTAGTACCACTACTATGGAGTTAGATTTGAGTCATTGACTGCACATGCAATAGCCAGGCCATCACAAAAGCAACTCACATAGGCGGAGAATGTTCTCCCATATAGGGAGACTATATATTATTTATATGAAGTCCAGCTTGAGGGACTCACTTAAATAACATATATCGATTGGAGGAGGGAAAATGGAAATGTCACGTTATGAAAAGGGAAGCCAAAAAAAAACCCCACCATCATATATATTATGCTAGCCCTTGTTTAATGGCCTCTTGTCGGAGGAGAACATTTTCCCACATAGGATTTTGTGATTGAGAAAGGCCTGTTCCATTTTTTTTAAAGAAAATTTTCAAGAAGGAATAAAATTTTATCTCCTTTTAAAAAAAATGTGCATGGAGATTTGAATGTTTCAATAAAAGTATAAAAGTTTTCCACAATTATATCAATCAAAGTCCTCTCTATAATTTTTTTTGAAAAATGATAAAAATACCCTTCCCTTATGACATGTTTTTATCCTTTTCTAATCTCTTCCGTCTCTGGAACTGACCAATTTGATTATGATAAACATATCGAATTATTAAAATTAGGTTTTTAGTCATTTGGAATCCCCTTTTTTTCAGTCATCCATGCATAAGGTAGTTAACTGGGCCTCACTAGGCCATTTGGGTTGGACTTTGTCATTTCTCTTAAATATTGTTTTATTAAAGGAAATTTTTGAAAAATGATATAAGGGCTGTCATTTCTCAAAAATTCTTTATGGAGAGACTTTATTGAAAGAATTATGGAAGACTTTTATACTTCTTTTAAAGATTCAAATCTTCATGCCCTTTTCAAAAAATGCGCCAAGACTTTTATACCTTTTTGAAAATTTTCTTTTTTTAAAAGGTCAATACCATTAAGACTGCAGTAAGATGAAAATAGAAAAAGTTACCCATGCGTAGCATGAAATAATACAATACTCCTGTGTGGAAACAACAAATCTAAGTATAATGGATCTAAATGTCTATTCAAACAGTCCAACACATCTACCCGGCCCTAAGAAAATGATGCTTATCCAATTTGATAGCCAATCTAGATCAAGAGCAAGAACACATGATTTGTCATTGCGTCATTGCTTGGAATCTTGATGCAATTTGAAATGGAATTTCCCAGCGTTGACACCAATCTTTCATCAAGGAGTAATATTGACAAAAGGTCAACATCAAGAGAATTGTCATTTGGCCTATTCATTGGGACTCGTCAAATATTTACCATATACAAGCTTAAGAGTACAATTGGCGTGCCTAATATGATTGGATAAGGATAAGAAGTTAACAATGAATAAAATACTTAATAATAAAAATATATATATATATATATATATAATCTCAATTTGAGAAATGATTATGTAAGGTTAACCAAATCATATGATCAAGACATCAAATTCGTAGCCATGGGTTTTGCTATCTTAGGCTATTGGTCCATGTGTCATACTTTAACTCTTGAGGGCACATGGATCAATCTCTAAACATGTGTACAAGATTAAGGTGCCAACATCTCTCAACAAAGAGTGCATTCTTTCATTCTTTGTTGCCATCTTTCATTCTTTCATTACTTGCCATCTTTCATTCTTTGTTGCTTGGGACTCAGTTAGACTCAGGGACCAGCCTAGAAGTTGGTCCAAATTTACGTGGAACAGTCTCTTCAAGCCCTCCATTGCTTATTTTGTTTGGAAATTGTTTCACAACAAACTCCCCACCAATGATTGGGTGCAGTCCATTAGTGTTCAGCTGGCGTCTACATGCTACCTCTATGGCAAGCACCAAGAGTCAGCCTTCAGCCTTTTCTTCCTCTGCCCTTTGCTTTGCTCTTTTGGAAATGGTTTCAGTTCAAAGGAAACTTCAGTGCTCCTCTTGCAATCACTGCCTATTCTATATGAATCTCTCTCTCAGCTAATTCTTGTTCTAATGCTAAAAAGGGCCTGGGTGCTATCTTTCTGGTTACTCTGTTCAGTTTGTGGAAGGTCAGAAACATTGTTCTCCATAGAAATTTGAAGCCTTCTCAAGACGCTGTTATTAATTTTTTCATGGCAGATGCCTCCTAATCTCTTGGTAAAATGACTTCCTCTTTTTTTAGCTCCTCTTTAGATTCTTTTTTTGCTTTATGTAATCAACACTATCCTAGTTTAAGATAGTGGGTTGGCTTTTTTGTTGGTATTCCCTGTTCTTTTTTTTGTTGTTGTTGTTTCTTCTTTCCCTTTTCAATTCAATTTTGCAAAAAAAAAAAAAAAAAGAGAGTGTATTGGCATATTTACTGATGCAACCGTCCATCATTCTCTTATTAGCCTGAAACTTAGCAATCCTGGCAATTTAGGAAGGAGGAATTCATGTGCTGGTTTGGATGCATGCATCCCAATTTGTATTATATCATCTAAATATATGATTTCATTAAAAGAAGTTAAAGAACATAAAAAGTACTATGGAATTAAAACATCATGTTTTTATCATCCATACCACGATAGTTTCATTATATCATAAATCTACATAAAACGGATGAATGCATCCTAGGAACTGTTTAGATCTTTGCAGAGTAGACATCAGATGCATGAACTTATATTATTGGACCTTCCCAGAGTTTATCATGTGCTTAAGTTTATATGATCATTCCTCTTTTAGATTACAGCAACATCTTTATGTAAAAGAAAAACAAACCACACATATTTATATAATTTCACATTTTATTTTTGCAAGAAGTCAGCACATGTTTAAATTGTCGGTCAAATGACAACAAAGGGTTGCTCAATTGATTAGTAAATTGACTGCTCGTGGATCAATTCTTAAGTATGCTACGTATTACTCCCTCTTGTGTGAACTATATTCTTAAGGGGCTCTTTTAGAATTCAGGGCACGAGTCACCTTAGAGTACCTAATGCTAATAATAATAATAATTTGTCTGCCATATCTGTAATGATTCAATTGCTAAAAGAGAACTCACTCTTACACCTTCAGGACCTGGCATCAGTAACGAAGGGTAAGCACAGACAGTATTTAATCTCCGATCTCGACGGTCTCGGTTGACATGCACACATTCAGGTCACACTTGTACGGTTGTGGATGATTTTGCCAGAAAGCACTTCCTCTATCACCTTCTTGGGAAATGTTTTCATGTTTAGCATTCAACTTTGCTTTTACTACTGCTAACTACCCCACATCGCCAACCTTGTATAAAAACCATGCAAGCACCACCACAATCTCCTCATACTCTTCAAAGAAAAGGAAAACAATCTCAAGAGAGAGAGGGAGAGATGGCGAGGTTTTACGTGCACGTAATGCTAGTCCTTGCACTTGTGGTAGTTCACACGAGTGGCAGGAACTTGCCAAATGAGAAGGCAGGACTCAACACGAGTGGAAACAACAAGACAGCTGATGGAGGCCTTAAAGACGAGAAGAATTTCCTCACATTCGGCGGCATTGGTGGTTACGGTGGTGTTGGGGGCGTTGCCGGGATCGTGGGGCTCCCCACATTGGGCGGTGGCCTCGGTGTACCGGCCGGAACTGGTGGACTCGGTGGCCTTGGTGGTGCCGGAGGCGCTGGTGGGATCGGCGGCCTTGGTGGTGCTGGAGGCGCTGGTGGGATCGGTGGCCTGGGCGGAGCCGGTGGCGGCGCTGGTTGCGCCGCTAAGACGGGAGCCGCATCTGGTGGTGTTGCTCCATTACCTTGATTTGGTTTGGCTTTAAGAACCATTGGCATCAACTGTTTGTGTCCGGTACTTGTGTTCTTATGACGGTGTTGTTTGGTTTTGTGTTGTTTGCTAGAGTAGGTACTACGTTGCATGCTTTTCGTATTTGCTTTGTTTAGAAACTAGGGTGGGGTGCCAAGGTTGTGCTGAAAATTTAAGAGTAATTTGTCCTTTTGTTATAGATGGAATAAATGAATGAGAGATTGCATGGTGCTAGAAAATGTTGTGAACTTAGATTTGCGTGGTGTGGGCCATCTTTGCCTATGAAAAATTGTTGGATGTGAACTTCACCAGTTGATTATTTTATGACTTTTGAATCATGTTGGTTAGAGTGATCGCACTATTAAATTATCAAGGTGGAGAGGAAGTTAACAGTTTTGAGATGAGTATTAAATGTGCTTCAATTATTTAAAGGGAGCTTTAAAATAATAATACTAAATGACTTTTTAGTCCGTCAGCACCTGTGTGCAACGAGAGGACTTTGGCCCCCACAAATTTTAATTTTCACTATCGAGAGAAATCATATAATTCTATCCCTCCCGTGCTAAATCAAAATCCTCCTATCGAAGAAAATTATTTCCTTCATTCTTTTCCTGAAAAAGAGTGTAATGTTAAACAATAGAAAAAATGGGTTGCATGGAATACAGAATCATTTTTAGAATTCTCTTGTGAAACGAAGGCAGTCTTAATAAGATGCCACATGGCATGGTTTGGAGTTGAACTCCCATCTAACCATTTAATAAATCCACCTATGAATCGAAGCAAGTCATACAATACATTGTATAGCCACCCTCTTGATCAGTTCGGATGATCTCTAAACATGACCCATATCTGTTGGAGTATGAATCTTCTTAGAATGTCTAATCTTTTTAGAATGTCTAATGCTACCCATGCCAAAAATATATCAAGAACATTTGCTCGAGAAAGTGATTTATTTTTGTAAGCATCTGTTGTTGCATCAGTAGATATGTGACATTTTTTGTGGAATCATGACAAAAACATGTAATTAATTATGGACGAGCCATCTATAAATTTATCTAGCATCTCTACTCTCTTATCATAACTTGTTACATTAGTGACAAATTTCATGTTGGTGGGACCCACCAGCCAAAAACAAAAGAAAATAAAATGGTGCGATTCTAGAATCGCCTGTCTGACGACTGATTTCATCTCACATGTAAAAACATCTATGGTTTCATCTACCAATTTAGGAAAGAGGAATTCATGTGCTGGTTTGGATGCATGCGATCCCAATTTGCATTATGTAATCTAAAAATATGATATCATTACAAGAACATAATAAATATGGAATTAAAACACGTGTTTTTATCTTCCATACACGATAGTTTCATTGAATCATAAATCTACATAAAAAGGATGAATGCATCCTAGCGACTGTTTAGATCTTTGCATAGTAGACATCAGATGCATGAACTTATTGGACCTTCACAGAGTTTATCCTGTACTTAAGCTTATATGATCATTCCTCATTTAGATCACAGCAGCAATTTTATGTAAATAAAAGAGAAAAAATCACACATATTCATATATTCATCATGAAAGAAGTAAAGATATGTTTAAATTGTCGTCGTATGACAACAAATGGTTACTCAATTGATTAGTAACCCATATGTCACCTGACTGCTCAGAGATCAATTCTAGCTATGATGCTCTTCCCACTTGTATGGGCTATCTTTCTTATATTATCCCACTTGTGTGGGTTATCTTTCCTATTTTATGGACTTCCTCTTTCCAATTGTGTGGGTTCTCTTGGATTTCAACAAGGCATGCAAATGTACCTAATAATAATAATGATAATAATAATAATAATAATAATGGGTGTTTGGTTGGAGGTCCATCAACTTTAATTTTTATTGCAAACGGTTCACGATTTAATTTCATACAACCAAAGGTCCCTCTTAGCGTTTCATAAGCTTGAAAAGGCAATAATGTCCATTTCACCTATTATCTTTTTATTCAAAAAATGTCGTAAAAGGCTTACCAAAGAAGGAATGAAAAGCGCTAAAAAAAAGAGATTTTGAGCTTCGCTTGCATACAAATGCGGGAAAGTGAATCTGGTAAGCAGATTACATCAAGCATTCGTAACCTTTTGAAGGATATTGTTTCATCGTCGAGTATATTATTGTAGAAGCGATTTCTTTGATTTCGAAACCTAACAAATATAGAATTTAGACCAGTTCAAGCATCTCCTCATACGAACTATTAACAGTTGCTCACTCCAAGACAAGTAAATTGAATATCTTCTCATTTGTGAACCTTCATTGTGTTGGAATCCTATCTATTTGTTTATCGTAAATTCAGATAAATTATTTTCGAACTCAAATAAATTTGTACAAACTAAGATACATTTGTTCCAAAACACATAAAATTGTCCAAAACTAAGATATATTTGTTCCAGAACTCAGATTAATTTCTTCTAGAACTCAGATTAATTTGTCAGAACTCAAATAAACTTGTTGTGAAACTCAAATAAATTTGTCTAAGAACTCAAATAAATTTGTACAAGACTCAGATAAATTTGTTCTAAAACTCTGATAAGTTTGTCCAAACCTCAATAAATTTGTTACGTCTTAAATAAATTTGTGTAAAACTTAGATAAATTGAAAAAAAAAAAAAGAGAAGAAAGAAGATTATGAGATATAGATCAAAATCAAATCATCTAGACCTTATTTCTTTGATTCATATTGATTTGAACCATATTTTTTTTATTCGGATTGCAGATGCTATATTAAACTAGCAAGGTCACAGAATATGTCCTTCACAAAAGTTTACTTTGAAAACTCAAAGGTCGCAAAATCTATCCCGCGCCTAAAACGAGTGCATATGAATTTATTTTACAAAGGAGATTTTCTATACATATCATTATGGATTAATGCCATTATCATTTGAAATTCAAAACTTGTTCTACAAGAAATTATTGGGGAAATCAGTCATAAATAATTGTGCTCATGACCTTAAATCAAGGGCTTAAATTGCGTGATATGTTCAAACGGTTGTGTGATGTATTAAGGCCGTTACATGGGCAAATCACTTACGATAATATGTGATCTAGTGTATTTATGTACTCACGTGGACTACCGACCTTAAATAAAACTCTCGTAAACTAGATCTCTCAAATAATTAAGAGACTGTTTGCTAATTTACTCTAATATTAATTTGACTGACGTATCTCAAATCAATCCATTGCTAAAAGAGAACGTACACTCTTACACCTTCAGGCTGGCATCAGTAATGAAGGGTAAGCATTCATACCAAAAACTGTATTTAATCTCCGATGTCGACGGTCTCGGTTGACATGCACATTTTCTGTCCGCACTTGTACGGTTGTGGGTAATTTTACCAGAAATCACTTCCTCCTTCTCCTTCTTGGGAAATGTTTTCCTGTTAGCATTCAACTCTGCTTTTACTACTGCTAACCACCCCCACATCGCCAACCTTGTATAAAAACCATGCAAGCACCACCACAATCTCCTCGTACTCTTCAAAGAAAAGGAAAACAATCGAGAGAGAGAGAGAGAGAGAGAGAGAGAGAGAGATGGCGAGGTTTTACGTGCATGTAGTGCTAGTCCTTGCGCTTGTGGTAGTTCACACGAGTGGCAGGAACTTACCAAATGAGAAAGCTGGGCTCAACACGAGTGGAAACAAGAAGATAGCTGATGCAGGCCTTAAAGACGAGAAGCATTTCCCCACATTCGGCGGCATTGGCGGCTACGGCGGTGTTGGCGGCGTCGCCGGGATCGTGGGGCTCCCCACATTGGGCGGTGGCCTCGGTGTACCGGCCGGAACTGGTGGACTCGGTGGCCTTGGTGGCACTGGAGGTGTTGGTGGAATCGGTGGTCTGGGCGGAGCCGGTGGCGGAGCTGGTTGCGCCGCTAAGAAGGGAGCCGCATGTAGTAGTGTTTTTCCATTACCTTGATTTGGTTTGGCTGTAGAACCATTGGCATGAACTGTTTGTGGGTGGCTTTTGGGTAGAACTTGCGTTCTTATGAGGGTGTTGCGTGGTTTTGTGGTGTTTGCCAAAGTACGTACGTTGCATGCTTTCCTTTTGTTTAGAAACTAGCTAGGGTGTCAATGTTGTGCTGAAAATCTTAGAGTTGGTCCTTTTGTAATAGATGGAATAAATGAATGAGAGATTGCATTGTGTTGCATGGGGCTACAAAATGTTGTGAACTTAGATTTACGTTGTGTGGGCCACTCTTTGACAATGAGAAATTGTTGGTTGTGAACTTTACCAGTTGATTATTGTATAACTTTTGAATTATGTTGGTTGGTTAGAGTGATTGCACTGTTAGCTAGATTATCAAGGTGGGAGAGGAAGTTAATTTGTTTGTAGCCATTTGTATGCATATACGTGGGTCTGACAGACAAAATTAGATATATTACCTCTGTATGAAGTGCCATCTATATAATCTCTGCTCATTTAAAATGACTCATGTTAATTTAACTAGATTTAATATTAACTGAAAGATCAAATCTTATCAGTCTGTTCTTGTTAAGGGATTAGACTGACTTTGTGCTTTGTTTTGAAACCTGAGTTCTATTTGGACTAGTAGTTAAAGCCTTAATGGGATGTTCTTAGTTCCCGCATCATTTACCAAGACTCTATGCTAGCCTGGTCTTTTCTTTTCATTTTTTCTACCAACACATCTTACCCAATGATGGAAAAGCCAAAAGCATTTGTAATGGATCACATAACATGATAGAATCCAGCAAAGCTTGTAAAAACCACAGGCCTACTGGATATCAGAGCTTTGGAATCTACTCAACTGTATAAAAATAAGTCAAGTGAGTTGTAACAGCTCCCCAATATAAGGCCTTCAAATAGATGATAAGCATAAACAGTTGGGGACATTTGAAAAGGACTGTGTTTTGGTTGACATTTACTATTTTAAGAAAGAAGTAAAAGTCTACCAAAAAAACCAAGAAGGAAAGAAGTAAAACAGACTCCTACTGTAGAAGCCGTAGAGGACCCTTGTCCATCGAAAACTGGCTAGACAAGACTGAATGTGTTAGGCAACTGACAATGAAAATTAAATATATTAAGTACCAAGTAATTCCTAAATGGTTAGGCTTGGAGAAGCCCAAGATACAAAACTATATATCAAATGGGGTTATCAGTCTCATGAAATGAAGAAAGTAAGGAATCCGAAATCTCTGATGGAATGGCTTTAATCGTCCACAGTGCCCATTAAATTAATGTGAACAAATTTATGACTCCTGCCCATTTTCACAAGTTCATTGAGGAACTGGTTTTACCAAAAAATGGTGCTGAATATATTACCACAACCACCCTTCAATTAGCTTGGGGATTATGCGCATTCGGTAATTATGCACATTGTCTTCCAAATGGCTCTCTTTTAGCAGTAAGAAGAAATCAATGTGTGACAGGCTGACAGTCCTCTACTTTTATACTATCCAATCTGTCGCATTTCAACTCGTTGACAGAAAGAAAGGCTTTTTACAAAAACAAGGAACAGGTGTGCTTTAGTCAAGTTAACTTGGGAAGTAAAAGGATCGGGAGATGGAGCACTCCTGACACACTGCCGGAGACATGTATCGGTTAAGAGTTAAGTCGGTGGAAAGTCTCCATATGGATTTCCTCGTATGTGGATCTTAGTGCAATGTTGAATGTGATGCACGACTAGGGTATCTAGGTAAATCCAATCCTCTTATATAATTAATTACATCAGCTCCTAATTTGGTAGTCAGGATCATCAGTTCTTACCTATTTGGGGGTCGAATCTTGTGTAGGCTTTCTTTCTATTTGTACAAGTCTTATTTTTACTTGAGTGAGCTACCTTTTCGTGTGTATGCGGGCCCTGTCTTGGGTCCCAGTCCCTTTGGTCAGGAAATAATAAAACTCCCCTACATAATTGGTTCCGAGAAGTTACGTTTCAGACTTTTACTACCAAAAAACCCACATCCATTAATCTTGACTAGCTCAATAACCCGTGCTCAGCACGGTATCTCGACTGTAAAATAAATAATCATATATTAAAAAGAAGTTACCTCTTTCCATAAAAATAGAGAAATGGAATAGATATAAAAGAACAACTAAAACATGAGTAGTGGAAAGATTATGTGGAAGCATATAAGTCAAAATTAAATCCAAAAGGCCTTTAGCTTAATAAAGTATAATGGGATTCTACTATGTGGGGATAAAATCCGATCTTGATAATATATATTATTACTGCAAGATTCCTATCTTATATAAAGTAGATCGATCTTTTTTTTTCTTTTTATAGTGGGACCCTTATCTCTATTGACAACTACTATCTACTTGATCTTATGTGGGACCCGTGGCATGCGGGCCACACAATTCTCTACAGTAACTTTATTTATTTGGCAGAATTTCACTTTCATTTTATCTTGATTGGACACTGAATTTTATTTTATTATACTCCTCCCTACAAAAGAACATATCAAACTTTTTAAGGTTCTTTGATGAGAATTTGTATGGGTGAGGATTTAACAATGATATTGATAAGTATCGATATATATATAGCTGAAATAATTAGTATCGCTACATAAATATGTAGAAAACTAATGATTTTCAAATCCTTGGGAGGTGTCAAACTTAAATCCTCAAGGATTTGCAAAATGTAGGTACGACTTTGTGAAAAAATATTTGAGAGAAACTTCCAAGAATTTGATCGCCAAACATGATCTAGAGTCATCCAAGTAGATGATATCAAATATGTACAAGACCACTAACACCGACTGAACAAGATGGTGCCAACATGAGCATTATTATTATACATATTAAAGCAGCAACATTTTCAAGAGGAAGCACACAAGTGGCGTGCTCCAATCTCAAGAAGTTTCGACACACTCCAACCAACCTCTTCTAATCCTCAAGTTTGAATTTTTCTAATATCACTCAATGAATGCAAATCACTTTCCTATTTAATAATTGAGGATTTTACGGGAAAAAACACTTAATCCGGACGTATTACGCAATCAAACACTTTAGCAAGTGGGGCACCAATTAGAGCAATTGGGTCCGATTCTCTCTCTCTTTTTTTTTTTTTTTTTTACCTATTTGGCACATCGTCGGCGTTGACCTTATTTACACTGAATAAGGTCGGTGATGACCCAATCCGTGACCCATATTAAGGCTCATATCCTTGTTTTTGCTCATTCTTCTCTTCTCTGGTCCCTTAGAATGTAAGATGATGGGAACCATTTCATCGTAGAGAAGTGTGTGATTAATCATCCTCCCTTTTGCACTATGTGGGACACTTGGAAATGATGGAACATGAAAACTTTTAGGGCAAGATGAAGCTAGTCAATATGATAGAACTGGTTAAATGAAGTCTAATAAGTTTGGCCCTTGTTAAAAATGTATTAAAAAAAAACAATGCATCAAAATGGAGTCTGTATTGGAGTCATCGCTACTGGGCAAGAAATGTGTAAACCTTTCGTGAAATGGTCACTTCCAAAGGGCATTCTTGACATATGTTGGTAACCAAAAGATAGGATCATACCTACATCAGTACATCTATGCTTAAAAATTGGCTCTTTCAATGATCTTCTGTCACCATATGGGGCAGATTTTTTTTTTTTTTTCGTTCTTGTTCCTTGTATCAGTGCTTGATGGTGTCAATTACATGCTTTTATCGTTATAAAAAAAATGGGTGTTAATTACATGTTTTCAGTTCTTAAAAATCATAAAGCCTTTCATGTTTCCAGCAACTAGAATATGACAATTGCTGAGAGAGCAAATTTGCGGAAGTTGTTTGCTTCAGTGATACTACAATTTCTTTTGTTAATGACTTGATTTAAACACTAAACAGTATATTGATTGTCCATGTATTATTATGTGGTTTTTATATGTTTACAAAATCATTAATGGTGAGTTTTGTATTAGATTCTAAAATTGTTGAAGGGAGTTTGGCTATGGGATAAAGTGAAGCACCTCTGTATACTCCATTTTCACCAGTTTTGTATATTTCCTCAATGCATAAACTTAGTTAAGAAGATGAGTGTTTGCTTGTTTTCAGTAGTTATTAGTAAAATGACTCACATCTAATGTAAGCTATCAATGAAAATTTGTACATGTGGTGTGTTGTCGCTATCCAAACACTCCCTAGGAGCAAGCCATTGCTTTTTTTTAAGCGTAAAATGCACTACTTGTATGTCATGGATGTCCTATGTCTATTCTATTTTTATATTACATTTCTATTATTTCTTATACGAAAAATGGTCCTATTGTTGCTGGACCTAAAAAATTTAGGCAACTTATTGTCAAGGTAATTTGTTGAATTTAAACTGTCCTCTATATAGTCTTTAAATGACAACTCAACTGATTACTCAAATTGGACTATATATTAAGTTGTATTGAAACTCATCTTCCATATATGCTTGCAAACATTACATTCTAAGGGGCCAGAGAAGAGAAGAATGAGCAAAATCAAGGATATGAGCCTTAATATAGGTCGCGGACAGGGTCATCGCCGACCTTATTTAGTGTAAATAAGGTCGGCGGCGATGATGTGCCAAATAGGTAAAAAAAATGAAAACCGAACCCAATTGCTCTAATTGGTGTCCCACTTGCTAAAGTGTTTGGTTGCGTAATACGTCCCGATTAAATGTTTTTTCCGATAAAATCCTCTTAATAATTTCTCTCTTGCATTGGAGTCCTTCTTACCAACGAGACTTTTTTTTTCCTAAGGAGGCTACGATTAAACACCTTTATCTACATGTCTTCTACATCCTTTTTGTTATAGGAGTGTTTTTTTTTCCTTTCTATTATCCAGTAGGCCCATTTGCCATTGGACTTTATTAAGTGAAAAGCCGGCCAACAAATTTATTTTTCTTCCCCTTCTCTATCATCAGTTGGCCAACTGTGCATTTGGACAATTTAGGTTTGAGAGGTGGGCTCCACTAATGGATCTCCAGCAAATTTCTTTTTTCTTGTCATTCTTTCTATTTTCTTCATCCATTAATGGGCACCTTCATTGATTTTTTACGATAGGTGGGCATTATGGGGCCTTCATGTCATGTTCAAGCTGTAGAGATTTGGGATCCACTTACAGATTATAATCGGCTTCATCTTTGTTGTTCTTATCAATCTATGGGCCCACTGTCAAAGCCATTTTTCTTCTTTTTTTATCTCAAGTTCGAATATTCTATTTGTCCTATTATGAAAGGTAGTTTTTTTTTTTTTTCTTTTCAATCTCACATCTATGAGGGCCGCTTTCATAGCCCAATGGTTGCATTTTGCTACTTTCTTCTCCTTAATTATTTTCCTTTCAACATTCTGCACGATCAATCTGTGGGGCCCATTGTGGAGGCCAATTGATTCCAGAATCCACATTTAATTTTGAAATTGATACTAAATTAGTGCCCAAGTACAAATATCATAAAATAAAGGTACTAAGCTTAGATGAATTGATTTGGTCATTTTTAGTTATTTTTTTTCCTTTAAACCTTTGTTTTTTGAAGTTCAATTCTAACTATATCTAAGTTATTAATTGTATGATAATATTGATTTATAATTTATAAATATGTTTATTTAAAAGTTTTTTTTTTTAAACCAGTGGGCCTGTTGCACTAGTCTTGATATAAGACTCCCTTTAAAAACCGGGTCCAGAACCTATATTTTGGACCAGTGTGGCTAAACGAGTCTGGGTATGAAACTCATTTTATGGCCCGATTGGCAAACGAATCCAGTTCTAGACCTATGCATGTTCCGGCGTGTAGACCCATGGGCTCATCCAGATAGAAAGTAGGGTTAATTATTTATTACTAAAACACTATAGCCCCTTCACTCAAAAACTACTTTTCCTCCCCTTCTTCAACTAAACATGGTTTCTTTTCTCTCTAGCTCTCTCTTAGAGATGCAGACGAATACTCAATTAATTGATAAATCAGAGTTCTGACCCATTAAAAGCTCAGCGTGAAACCTATATTTCAGATCCAACTACTAAAAGGGTTTGGGTCTGAAACTAGTTTTAAAACCTTGAATGGTAAATGGGTCTGATTCCAGGTCCACCCTTCAGAAAAACGGGCCTGAATTGAGGACGTAGTGTTTCTAGCCCGGACCAACCGTTTGCAACCTACCATGCTAAACTCGCACAACCCTCCCAACCTGTTTAAATGGGCTAAGTTAGGGAACCTTTATAAGATTTCAAATAGAGGAGATACTCTTTGGCTCAATCAATCAATAGAGAGATACTCTTTACCTGTTTGTATATGAGCTTAATCAATGCTCAACAAATACCACACAATTTCTAACATAATAACATAGACTTACAATGTGGGCCATGGTCCATGTCCGAGTGCAAATCCCTGTGGCTGTCAGAAAAAACCCCCAACTGAATCTGCATTTGCAAGGGGAGGGGCCCTAAATCTC
>QPKB01000064.1:41007-106551 GCA_003546025.1 Camphora micrantha | reverse complement strand
AATTAAATCTGAACTTTTATCATAAAAGTGGGCCCTATTTGGTGCGTGCAACATAAGTGTGGGACCCCTTTTTTATGACTTCTATCTTGACTTGAAGTCTTGCTCCAAATTTTCCTTCTTTCTCTCCTTGTTTTTCTCCATTTTTGAACTCCTCTTTTAACTTGAATAGGACTTCCTAAATTCTGAAATTCTTCTATTTGCAATGGATGTGGGCCCCCTTTTGGCTTGTAACCCTAGATTGGGTTTCTTCCTTTTTCTTCTTTCTTTCTTTTGCTTTTCTTCTTTGAATTGTAAGTTCCCAAAGATTCTAGAATAGCTTGGATGGGACCCACCATGGTCCTTCTTTGGGATTCACGCCCATCTCTTCATTAATTCTTCTCTTTTTACTCCTTTTGACCTTAACGTAAAAATTAACAAAAACTATGTCAAATCAAATAAAATAACTCTAACTAGCACAAGATGAATCAAATATTAGGGCTTACATTGCAAATAATTAAGCACTCATCAAATTCCCCCAAACTAACCTTTTACTAGTCCTCGAGCAAAACAATAAAATAAACAAGGAAGAAAATTAAAACACTAAAATATAAAACCTATCCTTCCACAATTAGTCTCAGAGATGTTTGATCACTACATGATTCAAAGAAACAAGAGTCTCAACCAATTCTAAGATTACCCAATTTATAAGTTAGCTCACATCCACATGCTCAAATGGTCGTGTGTAAAACAATACCACATAACTTTCAGTTTAGGCTTTCACACAACCAAACAATCATTTGCATATTAGTTTAACTTCAATCCTCACCATGGATACACTCACAATAAAAACACTCAATAATTGGCTAAGATTGATAAGACAATGATCTCATGGAAAATACCACATGCTTAAAGTGAAATCACACACCATAGGCTCCCATTCCATCTCATCTCCACACTGGGACTACACTTAACCTAGAATCAATTAGGACTTTTTACACATAGGTTATCATGGGGCTAGGGTGAAGGGTTAAGAATGAGAGGAAATTGATAACAAGATCTAAGGAATTTGCATAAAATTACACTTCTGGTTCCTTTATACACTTCTGATTTTGGCGGCTAAGGATTGTATTTTGAATTTCCACCTGCTTGAGTCAAGCATATACCCTCCTTATTGTATTATTCTTTTCTTTTCTTTTCTTTTCCCTTTTTTTTCTTTTTCTTTTCTTCATTTTTTTTTCTTTTTTTTTCTTTTTTTTTTGGATAAACATAACTGAAACTATGGAGTGGCAGGGTAACAGCAACCTTTCTTTTATTTTCTTTTTCTTGAGCCTTGCACACATTTTTTAGTGAACCTTGAATTCATCTTTATACTTCCTTAGATAAGGTAAGGCTATTCATTTGGTAAGGTAACTTCCCCAAACTTAGGAGTTGGTATGGGTGCAAGAAATGGCTTAATTAAGGCTCAACATGGATAACTAGTGAAAAACATCAAGGGAATGAATAGAAAAGCACAAACTAGTCAAACATGGCCTAAAATCATATCCTATAGTTCGTGTAGTCGAAATATGCCTTAATCGGATAAAAATGAGAGTTCTAGCATGTTTTTCCATATAAAATTCAGAACATGTGATCAAAGAATGATAATGAAATCAACTGCATCAAATAGATCAAGAAATGAAAGATCATAACACTCAGCATATAACCCTCTCAAGAATAAGCATTTAGGCTCAAATCTCACTAGGTTACACAAGTTTTCACCAAAAGCATCTAATCATTCAATTATGCAAGTGCTTTCAACCTTAGATTATATTAGCATTGTAATCCACACAATGATAGCTCAACATGCTTAAACGAGATTTACTGCAATTGAATAATATAAAGAACCAGCATAATTAAATTCAATGAACCATGCAAGACAAATCATCATTACTCATCATTGTGGTAGGAAGGAACTATGACTCAAAGAAAAACAAAGAAAAACAAATATTTTTGTGATTTTCGAAATTTTTTAAATTTTCAAAATTTTTTAAATGTTTGAAATTTTTTAAATTTTTATGTATTTTTGGACTATAATGACTCTATTAATGACAAAGACTCTTCCCCTAAAATTAAACATTGTCCCCAATGTTGTAAAATCAAGTAAGAAAGAAAAAAGGAAACACTAAAAACATAACAGAAAAGTAATTAGAAAGACAAGGAAAAGGTAAAAAGAACTCAACTGAATATGGAGTACATCGCCAGCTCTGAATCGTCATCCTTAACGTTTCCTTGCAAAGATCTGGGCTACCTCCCAGTAGTGCTTGCTTTATAGTCGTCAGCCAGACTGTGCTTCTCTATCAAGCTGAAGGGGAATCTGTGAATGTGGTCACATCCACATCTTTGTCAAAAATTTGCTCCCAATAGGGTTTGAGTCGATGTCCATTGACTTTGAACTTGTTACCATTATTTGGATTATAGATCTCAAGAGCTCCACGCTCAAAAACCTGAGTGACTTCAAAGGGGTCAATGAATGGTAGTGGGAAGTGATACTTCAGATGTTCAGGTAATGGCTTCAATTCTAACTCTGGTGCTTTTATAACAGAAGGAAAGGGTTGCGTTGTGGAAGAACCAAGAATCTCATAAGAACTAGAATATTTGCTTGGGATCGAGGGGAGTAGTTCTAGTTGATTTACAATCTCCATAAATGTTGCCTCTTGCTCATCACAATCATTCTCAATTTCAGATTTGGTGAGGCCTTGTTGAATGCATGTGTCCAACTCCTCCTTGCATCCATGTTCTCTTGAAAATACATCTACTATAGCCTGCTCAATTACCTCAATCTGAAAGCAATCTTCATCTCTCGGCATTTTCATAGCTTCAAATACTTTGAACTCATAGCTTCAAATACTTTGAACTCAATTTTCTGCCCATTGACCTTCATTTCAATTGTGCCTTTCTGTACATCTATCTTTGAACCTGCAGTGGCCATGAAAGGTCGGCCAAGTATAATAGAAAGGTGGTGAGGCAGTGATACACTCTCCATGTCCAGTACCACAAAGTCAGCAGGTAATATGAATTCTCCTACCTTTATCAAAATATCCTCCAGAATGCCCCTTGGGTATTTCACACTCCTATCCACCAATTGCAATGTAATTGAAGTTGGTTTGAGCTCTCCCAAGCCCAAATACTCATACACTGAAAATGGCAGCAAATTGATACTCGAACCCAAGTCCAGTAAGGCTCTCTCAAATGTATGATCTCCTATCTTGCAAGGTATGGTAAAGCTCCCAGGGTCCTTCAATTTGGGAGGAAGCTTTCTTGAAAGAACTGCACTGACTTCCTCAGTGCACTTGACCTCTTCACGATCTCTGAATCTCCTCTTATTTGTACATAACTCTTTGATAAACTTTGCATAGGAGGGTATCTGCTTGATAGCATCAATCAACGGAATGTTAATCTCTAACTTCCTTAGAGTCTCGAAGATGTCCTGCGTGAACTGACTTTTCTTCTCCTGTCGCAGCCTCTGAGGGTAAGGTGGAACTGGCTTATAAACCCTCTCGGGCGCTATAGAAGTTGTTTCTGGAATACGAGTGGCTGCAGTGTCTGTGTCCTTCTTGTCGCTTTTCTGGTTCACATCAGTCTCAGTTTGCCTGGCACTGTCCTGTGACTCAATTTCTACAGTTTTCGGATTTTCATGTGGCCCATTCACGCTAGTGTCTAAGACTATGCCATGCTGCCTCATTCTCCTGTAGACCTTCTCTGGCTTTATGGTGTGGGTTGTTATGGCCTTCGGATGCTCTTGATTTTTAGGGTTTATTTCAGCCTGACTTGGAAACTTACCATCCTCCCTCTTACTCAAGGCATTAGCTATCTGACCCACCTGTGCTTCTAGCTTTGCCAAACTTTGCTGAGTATTTGTGATTGCTTGGCTATGTTGCTGGAAATTAGCCTAAGATGACTGAATAAACTGTGTGACCAAACTTTTGAACTCATCTTCTGGTGGCTTTGGTGCACTGTTCTGAGAAAAATTATTATTCTGGGGGTATTGGTAGCTTCTCTGCTGTCCTTGAAACTGGTTCTGATTCCCTTGATTTCCTTGATTATTCTGATTGCCACCCCAGGAAAAGTTTGAATGATTCCTCCATCCAGAATTGTAAGTATTGCTGTAGGGATTGTTTTGCTTTGGAAAGGTGTTACCAACATAGTTGGTATGTTCCTGGTCTGTAAAAGATGACATGGGGCAGCATTCAGTAGCATGGTTTGTGTGAGAACATATAGCACAAACTTCCTTTGGTGTCTGTCCTTGCATGCTATTAGAAGCCATTGCTTTGATGAGCATGTCCATTTTTTTATCCATTGCTGCCATCTGAGCGGCTATATTTCCTTGAGATTGGATCTCATATATTCCTTGCTTCTTACCCATTTGTCTGTTTCGACAAGAAAATTGTTGTGAGTTTTCACTAAGAGTTTCAAAGATATCATAAGCTTCATCACTATTTTTCTCCATCAGGGCCCCTCCACATGCAGAGTCAACTATTCCCTTATTCAACTCGTTCAGTACTTCATAGAAAGCTTGAACCTGATCATCTTTGGTGAGGTTGTGATGTGGACACT
This sequence comes from Camphora micrantha, assembly GCA_003546025.1. NCBI lineage: Eukaryota > Viridiplantae > Streptophyta > Magnoliopsida > Laurales > Lauraceae > Camphora > Camphora micrantha. The sequence goes on along the minus strand of QPKB01000064.1, from coordinate 101,979 downwards.
TCAATAATAAATCCTTAAAATGCTCCCACGCTTCCCAGAACTGATCTCCATCTTTCTGCTGAAATGTTTGGATCTCTCTTCTTAACTGCCTTGTCTTTTGAGCCGGAAAAAATTTCTTCAGAAACTTACTGGCTAGCTGCTGCTAAGAGTTGATAGAACCAGCATCCAAAGAGTTTAACCATATTTTAGCTTTATCCTTAAGAGAAAAAGGAAATAGAAGAAGCCTGATGCCCTCTGCAGTGACTCCTTGTATCTGTTGTGTCGCGCACAGCTCAAAGAATTCCTTAATGTGAAGATAAGGATCTTCATTAGGTAACCCATGATAGTGTGGTACCATATTCAGCAGTTGTGCATGGATGGTGAAATTTCCAGCCGTATTAGGTGGATAGAGGATGGCGGACGGCTGTTCGGTGTGCAAGGGAATGTAAGACTCCTTCATTGGTCTCTTTTGATTGTCTTCTCCGTCAGCCATCTTTTTTTCAGGTTTTTGATTTCCGTTAATATTTATCTTTTCAAGTTCTGAGTCGGATGGGGACTGTGTATTGGATCTTGCTTTCTCGGCTTGCCTTCGATACCTTCTAAGGGTTCGTTCAATTTCTGGATCGTAGAAAATGATGGCTAAGTCCTGAAATCGCCTACCTTGCATATACAAAATTTATGACCGCAAGTAAGCACCTATAAAAGAGTTAATGTTCTAAAAGAAAAAGATAGAAATCTGAAATTAAATAGCTGAAAAAAACTATGATAAAACAGTAAATATCAGCACTTTAAAACTTCAAGTAACTGAACTAAAAACGAAACTAGACTATGACACTACACTAAAAACAAGTTTTGACACTATCCTATGCAAACAAGTCCCCGGCAACGGCGCCAAAAACTTGGTATGCACCAAGTAACCTAGAAATAAGCTACTAGTATGCACACAATTAAAACTCGCAAGCGCACAAGATCACTATGTAGTGTAGTGAATTGTAAGTACGAGGTCGATCCCACGAAGACTTGTGATAAAACAATGTCAAAAACAACTTAAAATCAGAATATTAAAAGAAACAATTAAATGATGACAGATTGAATTAAACTAATAAAAACAATAAATTAAACTATCAAAAGCTAAATGGAAATTAATCTAAAACACACAACTGAAATTAGAATTGAAAACAATGAGAATGAATGAACTAGGATTTCATCTACTCCCCTAACCAATCCTATGAATGTCCCTTATTATCTTTTAATCAAAAATCAGAATTTATTAGTGACATCTATCAACCTAGAACATGGCATATGTATCTAAATTATTATTCCCCTAAACCTAATTCATGAGTGGCATACTACATGAATTGTTCATTATGATGCAAAAACTAAGCATGGCATATGTCCTAGTCAAAACAAACATAATGCATAAAACAATGGGAAAGATAAATGCATGAGTCTAAGCATGTCATATACTTAGATTATTCAAGGTTCTAAACCCTAGATGCTTATCATCAAGATCAATCAAAATTAAGTTAGCTACTCTTAAAATTAATTGAACATCACATGGTTGTCATGGCATATACACAACTCATCAATTAAAAACATGGTTTAGAATCTTAACTAATAAAACTGAAATCTGAATTAAAAGACGCCAAAAGAGACTACATAGAACTAGGCTAAGGTTTCAATTACACCCTAGCCCTAAAAAGTTTAGCTACTCATGTTTGGAATTGAAAACAAAATAGAAAATAGAGCCATAAGAACTCTGAATATTGAAGAAGAAGAAGAATTCTGCCAGCAGCTTTTTCTGCTTTTCCTCGCTCCGAAAGCTCTCCAAAAGATGCTCCAAAGGTGCTCCCAATAGTGTTGTATGGCTGCTAGGGTTTGTGGATGATAATGGCTGGTTTTTAGATGGTTTGTGTGATGTTTTATGGCTGGGTAGAGTGCTGGACGTGCACTGTTCATATGCCTTTTATAGGTCCTGCAAAAGCATCTCTTTAATGAGGAATCTCCTCCTTTTTAGGCTTCTCTCCTTGTATGATTAGATCTCCATCTTTCTTTATAAGTATGCTTCCTAATTAGATTAGAATAAGAGTCTTCTTTTCTTAATTAGCAGCACTTTCTAATTCTGATCTTACTTGTATGTTCTTGACAATTCCTCACACGGACCTACAAATCTGAATTTAGTTGCAAGGAATTAAATCTGAACTTTTATCATAAAAGTGGGCCCTATTTGGTGCGTGCAACATAAGTGTGGGACCCCTCTTTTATGACTTCTATCTTGACTTGAACTCTTGCTCCAAATTTTCCTTCTTTCTCTCCTTGTTTTTCTCCATTCTTGAACTCCTCTTTTAACTTGAATAGGACTTCCTAAATTCTGAAATTCTTCTATTTGCAATGGATGTGGGCCCCCTTTTGGCTTGTAACCCTAGATTGGGTTTCTTCCTTTTTCTTCTTTCTTTCTTTTGCTTTTCTTCTTTGAATTGTAAGTTCCCAAAGATTCTAGAATAGCTTGGATGGGACCCACCATGGTCCTTCTTTGGGATTCACGCCTATCTCTTCATTAATTCTTCTCTTTTTACTCCTTTTGACCTTAACGTAAAAATTAACAAAAACTATGTCAAATCAAATAAAATAACTCTAACTAGCACAAGATGAATCAAATATTAGGGCTTACATTGCAAACAATTATGCACTAGATGCTGATGAGTGGGTAGTGCAAATGGAGAAGATCTTTCAGGTCTTCCAGTGCTCAGGGAAGGAGCAAGTTCAGTTAGCAGCCTACATGTTCCGGGGAGTAGCAGAGATGTGGTGGAAATCGGTCAAGACCCCATATGACACGATTGATGATGATATTGCTTGGACCACGTTCCAGACTCTGTTTCGTACCAAGTATATTCCACCCCACATCCAAGCTCAGAAGCTGGTGGAATTTGAGTCCTTAGTGCAGGGAGAGGACACCGTTCAGGTGTATGAGCAGAAGTTCACTAACCTATCTAGGTTTGCACCGACTCTGGTTCGTCTTGAGGCTGACAAGGTTATGAGGTTCATTCGGAGATTGAGACCCGATATTCAGATGGAGGTGACATCTGTCACCCTATTTACATATGAGGAGAACCTCAAGCGTGCATATTGGGCTGAGGAGTCCATTCGAAAGAAAACCCTTTATGCACTGCAGCTTCGACAACCACAGATGCAGGCTAGGAGCCAAGGTTCAGGACAGTTTCAGCAGCGTCCACCGTACCAGCAGCAACAGCAGTACCAGCAGCAGGGCAAGAAGCCTCGATTTGACCAGGCACGTGCTATTTTCTGCATGTATTGTGGCAAGGATTCACATTCGTCTGCGAACTGTAGACGGGGTTCGGGAGCTTGTTATGAGTGTGGTTCTATGGACCACCAAAGGAGGGATTGTCCCCAGGCGCTAGGACAGGGTGTGAGAAATGCAGCTCCTCCTAGGCCACCATTAGCAGCGCAGCCTTTGAGGCAGGCACCTCCGCAGCAGCCTCGTGCTTAGCAGCAGCAGCAGCAGTTTAGACTCCCAGCGCCACCGCAGCATAGAGGGCATCAGAGGCCCCAGGGACAGCAGAGACCGCAGGGCCAGCAGTATGCGCAGCAGCAACCGCAGGGACAGCAATGGCAACATCAGAGACCTCAGCAGCATGGTAGACTCCAGGCCTTGGACGTTCAGGAAGGCGTAGAAGCCGGAGGAGTGGTGGAAGGTACACTTTCTGTCTCAGATGTACCTGCTAGAGTCTTATTTGATTCTGGTTGCACCCATTCTTTCGTGTCACCTATATTTGCTGCATGCTTGGTGGGAGATGTAGCTCCATTGCATTGCATTCTACTTGTTAGTACTCCCTTAGGGAAGACAGTTCCATGTGAGTCCTATTATCCAGCATGTAAAGTGCAGGTGGAAGACTATATTCTACCCGCAGACCTGATCATCCTAAGGATGAAGGACTTTGACGTGATACTAGGAATGGATTGGTTATCCACCTACAGGGCAGTGATGGATTGCTTCAACAAGACAGTCAGATTGCAAGTTTTGGCAGACAGTGTACAGATCGTTGGGGAGAGGAGACCCATGTCCACTAGAGTCATCTCAGCCTTGAGGGCAGACAGGTTGATTAGGAGTGGATGTGAAGGGTATGTGGCATTTATAACGGAGGATAAATTGTCCAAAGCGGTGGAGGATATTCCAGTTGTTTGTGAGTTCCCGGATGTCTTTCCGGAGGAGATACCTGGATTACCACCGGTTCGAGAGATTGATTTCACGATTGAGCTTGTGCCAGGGACAGCACCGATATCCAAAGCACCTTACCGCATGGTTCCAACGGAGTTGCGGGAGTTGAAAGTTCAGTTGCAGGATCTCTTGGACAGAGGATTCATGAGACCGAGTGTGTCACCATGGGGTGCACCGGTTTTGTTTGTGAAGAAGAAGGACGGTTCGATGCGTACGTGCATAGATTACAGGCAGCTGAATCAGGTTACGATCAAGAACAAGTATCCATTACCCAGGATAGATGAGTTGTTTGATCAGTTGCAGGGAGCACAGCATTTCTCCAAGATAGACTTGAGATCAGGATACCATCAGATTCGAGTCAGGGATCAGGATGTGCAGAAGACAGCCTTCAGGACCAGATATGGACATTATGAGTTCTTGGTTATGCCATTTGGGTTGACCAATGCACCGGGTGTATTTATGGCTTTGATGAACAGAGTCTTTGCACCATGCTTAGACAAGTTCACGGTCGTATTTATAAACGATGTCCTAGTCTATTCGAGGTCCAGAGATGAGCATGCAGAACATTTGAGGAGTTCATTGCAGATTTTGAGAGAGAATCAGCTCTATGCCAAGCTTAGTAAGTGTGAGTTTTGGCTTGAGCAAGTGTCTTTTCTAGGACACATCATCTCTAAGGAAGGTTTATCAGTGGATCCAGCGAAGATTGAGGCAGTAGTCAGTTGGCAGAGCCCGAAGTCAGTGTCAGATATCAGGAGTTTTCTCGGTTTGGCAGGTTATTACAGAAGATTTGTGAAGGGATTCTCCAGTATTGCAGCACCATTGACCAAATTGACAAGGAAGGACGTTCCTTTTGTGTGGACAGAGCAGTGTGAGGCTAATTTTCAGGAGCTGAAGACCAGATTGACCACAGCCCCTATCCTTACGTTACCTACGGGGGATGGAGGATTTTCGATTTTCACATACGCTTCGGGCAGTGGTTTGGGATGCGTACTCATGCAGGGAGGACAAGTAGTGGCCTACGGGTCTAGGCAGTTGAAAGAACATGAGAAGAGATACGCTACCCATGACTTGGAGCTTGCAGCAGTGGTGATGGCACTGAAGATGTGGAGACACTACCTGTACAGAGAGAAATTCGAGATTCATTCGGATCACAGGAGTCTTCAGTATTTGTTTGGGCAGAAGGATTTGAACATGAGGCAGACCAGATGGATGAAGTACATCAAGGACTACGATTTCCCGATAAAGTATCATCCCGGGAAAGCAAATGTAGTTGCAGATGCATTGAGCAGAAAGTTAGCGAATACCGGATGTTTGCAGACAGTGGTCTTTGACAGAGCTATTCAGAGATTTGAGCATAGAGTTTCAGCCTCAGAGTGAGAGAGTCATGGTTGCCAACATGCATACTTGGGAACCAGAGATTCTCAGCAGAATCAAGAGCAGCCAGACAGAGGATCCAGAGTTAGTCAGACTGATAGACAGCATAGCAGACAGGCCAGGATTCAGACTCATAGATGGAGTGTTATATTGCCAGGACAGACTGTGTGTGCCAGATGTGCATGATTTGAGGAACGAGATTATGGTTGAGGCACACCATTCTCGTTATGCTATCCACCCGGGGAGCACCAAAATGTACCAGAACCTGAAGAGCTTCTATTGGTGGAATAACATGAAGAAGGAGATTGCAGGATTTGTTTCGAGATGTTTAGTGTGTCAACAAGTGAAGGTTGAGCATCAGAAACCTCCAGGATTACTCCAACCCTTGAAGACACCGGAATGGAAGTGGGAGCATATCACCATAGACTTCGTTGCGGGATTAACACCCACGAAGGACAATGATAGCATTTGGGTGATTGTTGACAGACTCACCAAGTCAGCACACTTCATTCCGATGAAGATGAGAGGATCCATGAATACACTGTAGTCAAGTTGCACACAAGTACATTGTTTCAGACTGTAGTCAGATTTTTCAGTTTGCATGGGTACTACTTTGAGTTTCAAACTCGTATCATTGTCAGACAGACAGAGATATGAGGATATGTTGCGGGCAGATTTTGGGAAGGACTGGGAGAAGAGTCTTCCTTTGTGCGAGTTTGCCTACGCAGATCATCGACAGGCTGAAGATTGCAAGAGACCGTCAGAAGAGCTATGCAGATCCCAAGAGGAGAGATTTGGAATTTCAGGTTGGAGACAAGGTGTTTCTCAAAGTCTCACCGACTAGAGGAACTATGAGGTTCGGTCAAAAAGGGAAATTGGCTCGAAGGTACATTGGACCGTTTGAGATTGACATGCGCGTTGGTGAGGTGGCTTACAGATTGGTACTACCAGCAGAGTTAGCAGGAGTTCATAGAGTTTTTCATATTTCGATGCTGAGGAAGTACGTTCCAGACCCGTCACACGTGCTACATCACGAGCCTTTGGATGTTCAGTCAGATGCCACGTTCGTGGAGAGACCGAAGAAGATCATAGACAGAAGGAGCAGGTGTTGAGGACAAGGACCATTCATTGGGTCAAAGTACAGTGGGAGCATCACAGTCCAAGGGAAGCGACTTGGGAACTCAGAGATCAAGTCGAGGAGAAGTATCCAGAGTTATTGCCAGAGGTGTGTTAGAGATTTGGAGGACCAAATAGCCTAAGCGGGGGAGGATGTAACATCCCACAGACTAATCTCCTATTAATTATAATTAATTGCTTGATTAGTTAGTAAGTGTGTTTAGAGTCTTAGCGAGTCGGGTTGATCGCTTGGACCTCACGTGCGAAGTCTCGCGTGATTCGGAGTGCGTTCGGGTAGAGTAAGGGGGTGGTTTGCAATTTGAGAGTTTTCAGGGGTTTTTATGAGATTATGAGTTTTTGTGAGTTTGGGTGCATCGGGTAGGTCTCGACATTTCATGAACTTTAGTCTTCAGTCGCATTTCGATTCGACGCGTCGAAGAGGCCCAAAAATCACCTTAGCAAACCCAAGGACTAAACTTAAAATAGCCCATTACCTAACCTAATATAAGCCCAACCCATCTCATTCATTCTCTCTTCTCTCATTCACTGTTCTCTCTCAACTCCACTGCCTCCTCACTGCCGACGACCACCGGAGCTCCGACGTTGACGGTGAAGCTTCCAACCTTCTTCCTCTTGCTCTCAAGTTCACAACCATACCCTTTTATAAGCTTTTCACTTACAACTCATTCAAAGGTAAGCTTCCCAAGCTTTTAGGTCTAACTAATCTTCTTCCTTTGGCTTAGAAATGGTTTAGATAAGCTCACCCCACCCCTTGCATTTCATTTGTAGAGAGGTTTTTGGTTTGGAAACCATTTCCCCCATTTTTGAGCTCAAAGAGGTTTTTCCCCAAATTTCTCTTGGATTTCTTGAGCTCTTCATCTAAGGCAAGTATATATGTTTATATTTATGCTTGATATGTTTGTCTCTCTTGATTTGTATGGAAAAATGATGCTTTAGATGTTATTGGTTCATTGGATGCTTTTAGGGTTTGAAAACATGATAATTATGTTGTTAGCCTAATGAAATGGATTTGTTTATTAATGACTCGATTAGATGGATTGGTTGGTTTTTAATGGACTTGTAATATGCATGGTTTGGCTGCATATCAGGTTCAAGAAGGGAGGGAATGGACTTAGACCCATTCACTGCAGAAACAGAACCTGCAGTTCTGTTTCCGCAGTGTACGCGGTCGACCGGCGACACAGGGTCAGGTTCCCCTGGAACCTGACCAAATTACTGTTCATCTTTTTATGTTACAACTGCCGGTCGACCGGCCAGTGGCGCGGTCGACCGGGTACACATGGGGAAGGTCGACCGGACCCTTTGCGGTCGACCGGGCTCGCAGTGTATGCGGTCGACCGGCCAAGGGCCAGGTCGACCGGGTCAACTGTGTTCTCCTTCTTGGGAGGATTTTCACCCCTTTCTTTGATGACCTTAGGTGGGACTTGATTACCCCTTTTTATGGACTCACTTGACTTATGTGAAGATGTTTTGAACCGACATCTTTCATGGTTAATCTAGTTGTATCGGTTTATAACCTACCTCAATCTTGAACGGTACAGGACAACGGGATACCCTTCTTTAAATCTATGCACAAAGATTGTCCGTCCGGGTATCGTGAACCCTAACCCCTTCGTTGACTGAGTATGGTTGTACAATGCTTCAAGATTAACATTATACTTAGGATTGGATTGTCTATCGCTTTTGATTCAGAATCGTACCGTCTGGTACTATCTACAGGTTCTGTAGCTTCATTTGCTTTTCTTGGTTTGTGGATGACATGGAGAACTTAGCTGATGGATTAGGACCCCTTTTGATATTTCGTTTGCTAGGAGGCAAGATTGAATGCGCTTGGATCATACACTCTGGTCAAGTCGCCCATGAGCCATTAGATAACCTTAGAGGCAAGACTGGATGCGCTTGGATCATACACTCTGGTCAAGTCGCCCATGAGCCATTGAAACCTTGCGGCAAGATTGAATGCGCTTGGGCCATACACTCTGGTCGAGTCGCCCATGAGCCGAGTAGGCCGTCTGCAGATTGGATTACTATTGGACACCATTTTTGACCACATTGATGGAATGTCCGGACCAACCACTTTGGCTACCCTGATATTATGTTTGGATCTTCCACTTTGTTATTCTGTCATTGATTCGGATGCTATGCATTTCATATAATCTTTATCATCGTTTACTCTTATTCGTACTGCATATCTTGATGCTTTATATATATATATATATATTGCTTGCCGACCGTTGTGTTGATGATGCTACTCTTGGTGCATAGGTACCGAGCCTTTCTATCCCGAGGGGGAGGAAGCGACGGAAGAAGTTCAGGCAGATCAGCCTGATGACTTCCTAGAGTACAGTACGGACGGCCTTTCATAGCCGTATCGACCTCGTACATGAGAGCCTTCAATTCTAGATTAGCTCCTATTTTGGTTTCATTATCATTTTGATTAGGCCCAAGTTTTGGTGTGGCCTAATGTTGTAATTAATACTTTTGTTAACAGTCTTAAACTTGAATTAGTTAATATATTCAGTATTTGCTCTTAAACTATACATCTTTAAGATACCACTTGCATTTATGAAGCTTCCGCTCTTTGTAATTTATATTTGAGGAAATGTTTCCACCTCACAGCGGTCTTCGATCCAGATGGGACATGATTGGGGCCAAGTTGCATTTGTTTAATGTTAAGAAAAATTTTAATTGGCCCTAATCTCACGCATAACCCCGGTTTCACTTTTGGGGGCGTGACACTTAGCCCCTAAGAGTTTGTTTTCTTATTTATGTGGCATTATAGAAGTTGGAATTTCAGAGTTTAATAGAATTGGATTTTCCCATTCAGGTGCGTCCTCATTATTGTCACTGCGGAGTCATGTTGAAATGTCTACGGACAAGTGCTTCGGCACCCCATGCAAGCCCTTACCCTAAGGCCTGCATCAAAAGGCCAACATGGATATGAGGTCAAGTTTTAGTTGTTGAAACATTATGGATTTTGAGATATATGCAGAAAAGTTTAGACCCAAAAATTAAAAAAATTGATTCCTGTGGGATCCATTTGCACGATCCAAAACGCTCATCGTCTCTAGAAGGCAAAAAAGAAAAAAATGGCTAGGGTGAAATTTTATGGCTTCATTCACCACAGATTGTGAGAAATTGCGAAAAATGTAGAACCATTAGATGGCGTATAGTGTAGATAGTAGGGTTTTGCGGTTGCCTAATGCAGAATGCAATGATTCCTCCCCTCAAAAATCCTCATCAAGTATAGCCTAGTTCCAGGGAACAAAGGAATCCTCTAAATAGAGGATTCCTCTCATCCAAGGTGGATAGTCCATTCCTCAAGCAAATGTATCCACCCATCCATATTTAATATGTTCCGTTGCTGCCCCCCATATCCCACACATGCAGAACAATCTAGAGCAGGGAATACCTCTGTTAGAAATGACTATTACAACATGAACACTGTTCAAGACAGCAGCCCAAATGAAATGGACCACTTTCCTCGGTTCAAGCAGCCTCCATATTGCCCTCCAAAAACCTTCCACCAAGGTAGTGTGTTTAGCACTAGTCAAGCTCAATAACTCCTTTTAGCTAAATAGCATCCCGAGCAGTTTTGCGACCATACCAACTTATCCACCTGCTTTGTTATCGGTTAAGTGAATAGCTTTAAGACTCTTCACAACCAGCACATCCCATATCCCGTGCACCATTGGAAAATGCCATTTTTAGGGTTTCCCACAATGATATCAGCAACCTTTTCGAAGCGATCAACCCATGGTGCAAAATAGTGGCCATTACGTAGCGTAGCAGCCGCATTATCGGCCGTAGCGGTCAAGGCCGTTACGCTAGTTTGAAAATAACGGCGCTGCGGTCTAAAACCTACTAGAGTCAAACAGTTTTAATTTTAAATATTGGTTTTCCTATTTCTCCTCCTCAATAGCCTTAACTAAAGTTGTCTCTACTCTTATATGGTTTCAAATCACAAAAAAAAAAAAAAAAAAAAAAGATTGCCCATTATACAATATTCGGTTTTTATACCACTTAAAAAATTCACACTGCTACACTGCTACGTGTCACCTTAACTGCTACGTATCGCCCGCTACATAGCATTTTGACCACTGGCCGTTACACCCGCCACAACTGCTATTTTGATCCTTGGATCAACCTGATGGATATTTAGTGCTATAACTTGCACGTTTACACCACCCGCAACGCCCCAGTTCAAATCCTCACCCATCCAAACTTGCCCTAAGAGTAGGCATCTAATGAAAGAATTGGAGAAGAACACTTGAACTCAAGTTAAGAAAGCCCACCACTCTAGCAAACACCATAACCTTTTTACTTTCATCCTCAGTCAGGCCTTTGAAACAACAACCACATACACGAACACAGTTTACATCATTTTTCTAATCGTCTCCCATTCTTCTTAGCAAGTCCCCTAACATGTCACCAAAAAAAGGTCATTACCCAATGCGAGTCCCGCCGAAGTAGGGTCCTGGGAGGATACTGACCGGAGACAAACCCAACCTTTGGCAATTTCACACAGTGGCTGCTCCCAGGTTTCTAACTATAGCGGATGGCACCTAAGACTTTTACAATTCCACCAAAGCAATGACCCCTTTATATGTGACAAAAATAACATCATTAAAATATATATCATTCTGCATCTTCTTAGCACGTAAGGAAGTATGAGCATATAGAACATGTTTGTTCAAGTGAGTCGTTATCCTAATTACAAACAACCACCCACTCACATCATAAACATGCTCTCTTTTTTTTAATAGCTTCTTGTGCAGGTTTTCTATGATCCCACTGTTCCCACTTTCTAAAAAAAAAAAAAAACAACTTCAGCAACAAAATCATCCTAGAAAGTCACCCCCATTAGCTCAACTCTTTCATGTTCCAGCTGCCTCATTCTTGACATTGCTGAGCTCAGTGATTATTGTTCTTCCGCTACTGCATTGATTCAAAACTAATGATCATCTTCCCTATCAGTAATATCTTCCCACACTCTTTTAACACTCCTTTTACTTGAACACCAAACAGATTTAAGCACCTTTTCTTTTCCATCAGAGCCTGTTCTTTCAAATTTCAGCAAAACTTGATCTGCCTTTCTACCCAGTACTTTTTATTCCTATAGTATGCAGCACATTATCAGATCTAACCCTAGTCACTCAAGAGAATTAGGATGGAATATTCGAAGCCTCTCAATCTGAGGTGCATTAATGTTTATAGGATGCATTATGTTATTTACAGAAGTTTGTACAGCAGAATTTCTGATTTACAGCAACTATATCCCAATGTGGTGCATTGCATGGTACAGTTCGTATGTGGTCCATTGTATTTGTATGTCATGAATCCATCAATGTGGTGGTCCGCAATGCTATTCAATACCACCCCAAAATTTATCATGGGAAGTCAATGGCCTATGATGAAAGTTACTAATTTGTTATTTTGGTTTGAACACTTTAACAATTTTATTTAAGCATTATTCATAATTTATTTATATCCTTTGCAATATACACTCTGTACTAAATTTGCTTAATTGAATAATGAAATTTAGAAATACATAACAGAATCGAACTTAGTACAGCTAACCAACATGAATATATGAAAAAATAAGAATCAATTTTGTTTTTTTAATAGTTATTCAGCAGCACTTCTATACACTAATGCCCACCCTACCCCCACCCCAAATCAAAAAAAAAAAAAAAAACCTCCTCTCTCCTCCCTCTCCGATCCCCCATATTAGTTATTATAAGGAAAAAAAGCATCGAATTCTAACATTTTCCAATATTCTGAGTTTTTTTTTTATATTTTTTCAAAAAAATTGACAACTTTTTCAATTCACGCCTTTACTGCTAGTAGCGTTTTAGCTACTAGTCGCTATGCCCGCCGCAATTGCTATTTTGATCCTTGCTTCATGCTACCTTTTCTTACCCAAGAAAGTGTAGTATTGTGTGGTGAAGTTAAGTGGAGACAAAAAAAAAGTGCTTTTTAATAAGACTCTCTCTCTCACCTTTACCTCAAATAAAAAAATAAAAAATAAAAAAAACACTTTACCACGCAGTTACTTTAGAATACCTTTACCTTTTCCATAATGTGACATTCACTCTGGTTTTTTCTTTTTTTTTTTTTTTTTTTTTTTTTTTTTTTTTTTTTTTTTTTTTTTGCTATGTTGGCCCATTAGGCGAGAGCTGATCCTTTAACTTAAGGACCCAAGGATCGAACCCTGGTTGTGTGTGTGAAGCTAAGGTACCAACAGCACTCAGCCGTGAGTGTGTTGGCGAAGTGGCATTCATCTAAACTTTTACTATGCCACACAAGTAAACAAACATGCCCTTAGCTCTGGAAAAAGACCCTAAAATTGAAAAGGAAAGAAAATATAGAAAAGGAAGAAGAATTTGTGAAAGAGAATTGAACACTTGTGGTCCCTCGGGTTGGGCAACCACACACATAAATTTTAGTATAACTTTTGTATTTAAAAAGTACGTCCTCCATATTTTCCTAAATGACTAGTTAGTCCATGGTTTCCCAATATTTATGAAATTATCCTACTTTATTTCCTAACACTCGCCCTTAAGTTAGTGTGTATATATTCACTATGCCAGCAGCGAAAAAACACCACAAAGATTGTTTTTTTTTTTTTTGTCATTGCTTTCATGAGAAAATCTAGTAATCTACCCTCTAATTACCGGTCCTTTTCTATGCCAACTTGGGACTTTCTTATTGACCTTCTCTTATAGATGAAATGGCAATCAACTTCAATGTGTTTTATAAGTTCATGATAAACTGGGATTTTTGCAATATGTATGGCTGAATACTGCTACAATGCAAGGTCAATTACATCTTTTCCTAAAAACCCAATTGACATAATAAAATATTCAACCATAATAACTGGCAGTTTCCATATGCCATCACTTGAGACTCAGCCTCAGAACTAAATCATGCAACTACTACATGTTTCTTGCTTTTCAATGAGACCAGATTTCCACCAGTAAGGGTTAAACACCATATAGTAGATCTCCTAACAATCTTAGATCCTACACAATTAATCCTTGTTTATCTTGAGCAGCTTCCCTACAGTGCCAAAATTCTTTTGTTGTTTGACAATACCGAAAACTAATAGCTATAATCAGCTTCGTAGAATATATGTAATATCCTATGTATCCTGGGCTCAGGCTTAGTCTGGCCCAGGTAGTTCCTTAGCTGATCTCTTATTATGATATTAGAAGTATTACTTGGAATTAGAAGTGTTACTTATAATAGAATTAATAGTATTCATGTGGATGGGTTTTGGAAAGAAGAGGAGTTGTAAAACAACTCTAAATGGGAAGTTTGAGATGGCTAGGATTCTACATTCCCTTTATATATATATAGAGAGAGAGAGACAACCAACAACCCATAGACAGCATTCTGCTCTATTTTTCTGGTATTCTGTTCTTCTTCCTTTGGAGAAATTCTGAGAGTGAGACTTGTGGGCTGCAATTTAGGAAAAGGAGAGGAAGGCTGATTGATGTCCTATTTGCGTCCACATATTGCAAAGGCAACGATCGTTTATCAAAGGTGAGTGAATCTTCCTTAATTTTTCAATCCATGTTTTAGTTGATGAGATAAATGCTTGACGAACTCATATGTTGTGGAATTGCTATTTGTGTAAATAGTTTAAAGATAATTTGACACACGCAGGTTCTGGATTGTGGTAGAAAAAGGTTGATTTCTTGGTGAAATAGAAGAGATTGGATTTCCATTAGTAATCTTGCTTTGGATGATGATTCATGTGGAAAGGGAGGATTGGATGATGAATCGGTGCAATTTTGCACCTAATATTTTCCCTGGCACAAAGTGGAGAATTTCCAACGACAGGGGTTGTGGGACCCCATGGCCCACCAGATGGAAGATCTGGTCTAGGGATCCATGAGGGGAGCCATGGGCGACCCTTAGAGTGGAGGACCCATGGAGAGTGGACCCCACCTGGCTCTTCATCCAATCACCATAGTGCATGGGAGGCATCTGTCACAGAAATTGTGACCGTGTGTCGACAGGGCTTACTGAGATCATCTGGCCACTAGACTGGAAATAAATCTAGTCATTAGGTGTGGGGCCCCGGGCAATCATAAAGAAGTGGGACATCAGGGATTTGGATTAGTGGGACCCACTGTTCAATGAATTCAAAGATAGCCAGGCATGACATTGTGCAGAAAGCAATAGACATCAGTTTTGATTTGTGGGCCCCAGGATATGGTTTGATGATGGATCAGAACCAATGAATAGGGGGCTAAACCTTCGGCGACCCTGAACTAGAGGCCTGACCTTGGATTGGACCAGTGGGACCCACTGGATTTTTATCAAAAGGGTCTTAGGCGTGAACCATTGTGCTTTTGTCATTCTATGTATATGGAGGTGGACGGATGGAGTACATAAATTAATTAATTAATTGTGATTAATTATAGGGTTTGTGAATAGTTAACTATGATTAACTATATGTTTTGTCGCAATTTAACTGTGATTATCTACATGGAATTTAATGTGATGTTGTGTAATGTTCTACTTATGATAAAGAGTGGGCCACCCTTACATCTATTAATACTAGTCATGACTAGAAGTGGGGCATTAATAAGAAAATTGTGTAGGGGGCTGGGCCCACACAGCTGATTATGTACATTATTAATAATGCTGAGTTCCAATTGATGTGTTATTATGAAATTGTGCACTGGGTCCTAGACGTGGGATGTTGGACTTGTGTCCGGATGGTTGATGGCCTTTGTATAGGCTGGTCCTTAGTGGACGTGAATGGCCATTATGATGACTAGTCCTTAGTGGACGTGTCTGATGAGACAGGGTCCTGGTGACCGGTATACATGTATACAATGGGCCTTTGAGGCATGGTATTGTGCATGGGCACGGATTTGGATGTGAATGTACTTTTAATGATATTTGATTTATTGATTCAGATTTGTTGATTATGTGACAATTATATCATATGTGACTTGTGTAATTAGGAATATTCATTCACTAGTAGTATTGACGTTGCGTTGCCCCCTTCAGGTAACAATATCGTGGGTGGGCCAAAGCGGATCAACGATCAGTACGTAGATTTCTGCATGCTTGGTTGAAGGGAGAGAACGAGAAATGCTTAAATAGTTGATAGAATTATTAGCCCTTGTTTAGGAGAAGATATTTAAATGTTTTAATCACATTATTGTTTTGAGTCAAAACATAATAAGTGGATTCTCATAGATTTAATGATATTTATTTATATTTGAATTAAATGCCTAATTCCTTGTGAAAATTATTTGATGTATGCATGGTAAATATTGCTATATAATCACGATCCGGATATCCGACAAGGCCCCGAAATTTGGGTCGTGACAATATAAAATTCAATTCATAATTAACATATTTTCAGAGACCCAATCTGAATGTTTTGGATCCTTAATGGACGTTCCTCAACACTCACCCAAACGTAACCAAGTCTTTAAGCCCCTCCAATAGTCATTATAGCTAGGTAGGCCCAATGTCATATAGTTATTTCCACCAAACAAACTAGGTATAATCCTCATACTTTGAGGAAACAAACAACACTAGGTAATTTTTGGAAAGAGGTGTAGAACTTCTGTCTCCTTGCTTGGACTCCAAATTAAACTCAAAACTCAATTGCTCCTTATATAAAACAGTCAGATAAATCAATGCCAAACAGCACTCCTATGACCTGATTTGAAAAGCACACACTAACTAATTATTATCAATAAGACTGGATTCTTACACAATCACCCAAACACATAGTGCTGTTTTCCATAGACAATTTAACCAAACTGGACTTAAAACACCATAAGAAGATGTAGTAACACAACAATAAGTAGCTGATTGCACATTACACTGGGATTATCCCCTACTTTTGTTGAATATACAGGTGCTAATGTCAGCCCTGGATTGCTGCATCAGCCCCAAACCCTCTTAAATAACAACATAAAAAAAATGTAAATTAGTGTCATAGTTAACAATTTCATACAGTTTCGGCCGAAATGGCCAAAACTTCTCGTTTCGGTCAAGTGGCCGTAACAAAATTTCACATAAAATTTTTCATTTTAAATTTCAGCCGATTTTGGCCAAAATTTCTGATTTTGGACTATTTTGGCCGAAATAATATATTAAATAATTAATTTTTTTTTAATTTTTATACATATATATTCTTTGTATTTCTTATATTTCCACAAAACGTAATTCCAAAAAGTTTTACTAGAATGGATTAAATCCATATTTGTTACTTAATTTTTATTTTTTACATATATTATTTTTATATTTCCCCTGAAATGTAATTACGAAAATTTTCGTTGAAATTCCGAATCTTACGTAACTTTTCATTTTGGAGGGCATACCGAAATGGGGTCCGAAACGATATTGACAACTGTGATTAGTATACTTGAATCAGAGAGAGAGAGAGAGAGAGAGAGAAATCAACCATGAAACATTGATTTCCTCAAGTTCCAAACGGGTTATAGTTTTACAGCTCTTTCAGACCCTCACAGGAACCATGAAAAATTAATTTCTTCAAGTTCCAGAAAGGTTATAGCTTTACAGCTCTTTCAGACCCTCAGGGAAAAGCTGATAGGTGGAAGGCCCATATAGGTACATTAAGACATGTCGGGCCTATTACTTAGCCGATGTGGGATGTGGGGCTTCCCAACACTCCCCATCAAGTGCAGGCCTAACACAACCTGATACCATGTAAGAAACCATACACCAACCCAAAAGCTTAAGCTGATAGGTGAAAGGCCCATACAGGTATATTAAGACATGTCAAGCCTATTACTTAGGCGATGTGGGATGTGGGACTTCCCAACATCCAGCCTAAGAAACCCTTAAATGCTGATTTTTGTTTCAATCTCCTCCAACAAACCTCCTCAAATATCAGTCACATAGTGACTGGAGAGCTCTGTTACCAGATTGTACCAATTGATCTAAAAATATATTGGGTCTTTCTTCTAAATGTCTGAAAACCCCTAGATCCGAAACAGATAGAACAGAGAAAAGGAAGAAGAATTTGTGACAGAGAAATGTGCAGTTGTGGTCCTAAATTACAAGTTAGTCCCTGAATATCCTATATTTACATAATAGTCCGCTCTAATTCTTAGCAGACCAAAACCAAGATTTTAATCCTTGGTTTGCAGATGAATGTTTGAAAAAAAAAATTGTATAATGACCAAAACCAAAGCAAAGGCAGATAATCACGACATATAAGATACTAACCACATCAAGAATAGCCTGAACCTCTTTCCTCAATATTGAAAAATTGGCTTGGGCTAACTCTACCTGTTCTTCATCAATCTGTAAATACAAAGAGAACATTAACAAGCATAAGCAAATTATATCTGGTGTAAATATGTGTATAGTTAAGCACTTTAAAACATGAGAAACCTTTTGAAGATCCAATTCTTCCTCTCCATCATGTTCTCCATGCAGCAAGTACTGCAGAACAGATGAAGGTACGTCGGGATCAAGCATACTCCGGCAATACTGAAAGTAGGTAAGCAGTAATGCATATTGGCTAAAATATGGAGAAATAAGAAAACATTAGCAAACCTCAAAACAATAATTGAATAAAATGAAGAAACAGCGAATCCAAGAACTTGTACCATCTCCTCGAGATTTCTGATGTTTCATGTCTAAGAATTGACATGACGAGCTTAAACAATATAGAATGGCAAGCCCCATTTGGAAGTTGTTTAACCGAAATAATATAGAGACATGTGACATTGTCAGAATTTACACCTCCGGGACATAAGTGATGGGTCAGGCCCAAATGACTCGGTCCATAATGACGGGTCAAGCACAAGAGACCACGAAGTGACGAAGTCAACGCGTCGTTCCCTTAACCTGCATTTACCAAGTCCTGCGGAGAAGATCCTACCTGCCTCGTCTGTTGAGGGCGGTTCGGAGACTCCGCCAGAATGAAGCGCCCGTTGCTGAAGAGTCGTCCCCATCTGTTAGGGGAAGACTATAAATCACAGAGCCCCACCGGTACTGGGGGGCAGGCAACCATTATCCATTTTTACACTATTATTGTATTCCCCTGACTTGTAATCCCTACATCAAAGAAGTAAAATCACCAGTTTGAAGTGGACGTAGGTCGTACTGACCGAACCACTATAAACTCTCTCTCTCTCCTTCAATTTTTATATTAATTACTCATCACTCGACCGGTGGTGCCCGAAACCCATTTTTGGCATCATCAGTTTGGCGCCGTCTGTGGGGACACTAACTTCTCACTTCATTTTCAAAACTATGGTGACCACTACCAGATCAACGAGACGACAAGAGGACAATCCCAGGCGAGAGGGCGAGGATGATCCTCCACCGAGTAATCCTCCTCCAAACGCTACCGCTCCTGATCTCACTCCTCAACAAATGTTGGCGACAATGCAGCAGCTGGTAACCCAAAACCAACAAGGAGGAGTGCAACTTGGAGGAGCACCACAAGGAGCGCCTCACCAGGGAGCTTCACGCAGGGGAGCGCCTCGCCCGGGCAGCCATCCCCATGGCACCCAAGGCCTGGGCGCCCATCAACATGGCGCCCATGCCTCCCCTGGCGCCGGCGCCCAGGGAGCTCTTGGAGTAAAATTGGTCGACCCTCAAGGTCGCGCCCATCACGGAGTTCCTCCGCCCCCCGGTGGAGCCCAGCTTGGAGGACCTTTGCCTCGAGGTGGAGCGAATCATGGCGGGCTTCCACCTCCTCCCTCTGTTTCTAATGGGGAGGAACCTCATTTCCAAGAGGAGGAGAGCGAAAACCAAAGCATAGAGGTGGGGAGTCACTTTTACGATCGATCCAGGGAACCCGGCAATCACTGGGAGGAAAAGATCAAAGAAATGCAGAATCAACTGGGCGATGTCTTCAATGCCATAAGGGCTCGGGCACCGGAGACGGTAGATTATCTAGTCGGGCAAACGGATACACCGTTCAAGCCTGACGTGGTGAACTACCCACTCCCTCGGAGGTTCAAGATGCCATCCGTGGAGACCTTTGATGGAACGAAGGATCCATTGGACCATCTGGAGACTTACAAAACCAAAATGCAACTGCATAATATCCCTGACGAAATAATGTGCAGGGCGTTCCCAATTACATTGAAGAGGTCCGCACGGCAATGGTTCTCCAGTCTAGCCCCAGCCTCCATCTCCACTTTTGCAGAGCTAAGCAAGTCATTTGTGTCTCACTTTATCGGTGGGCACCGCCACCAGAAGCCTGCCACACACCTGCTCAGCATAAAGCAGGATAAACACGAGAGCCTCAGAAGCTACCTCACTCGTTTTAACGAGGTACTTTAGGTTGAAGAACCCGACGACAAGGTCTCCATGACAGCCTTCCTAGGAGGCCTTCGCTCGTCGAGCTTCCTCTTTTCAGTGGTGAAGCGACCACCAAAGAGCATGCCAGAACTGTTGGCAAAAGCTCAAAAATATATGAATGCTGAGGAAATCAACAGGTCCAGGCGAGGTGAATCATCTCGTGGATCGCCAAAAGCTTGACATGCCTCTCTGCACTGTTCTCAAACAAGCAGCTTGTATATCCAACTTAGCGGCTCTCTCGCGGGTCGCCAAAAGCTTGGCCTCTCCACTGTTTTTAAACAGGTAGTCTATCTCCAGCTTAACGGCTCTCTCGCGGGTCGCCAAAAAAGCTTGGCCTACCTCTGCACTGTTTTTAAACAGGCAGTCTATCTCCAGCTTAGCAGCTCTCTCGCGGGTTGCCAAAAAAGCTTGGCCTCTGCACTGTTTTTAAACAGGTAGTCTATCTCCAACTTAACGGCTCTCTCGCGGGTCGCCAAAAAAACTTGGCCTACCACTGTACTGTTCTCAAACAGGCAGCCTATCTCCAGCTTAGCGGCTCTCTCATGGGGCGCCAAAAGCACAGTCTCAAAAGGATCTTGAAACTCAGGACATTTGCAACACGAAGGACTACATTAAATTAGCGTACCCAACTATCTGGCCGCCCAAATGACCCAACCCAGCATCCACAGGGCAACCAGACCCCCTTAGCTCGCCCATCAGTTTGGCGCCGACACTGCTGCTGCCTCTCCACGCCGGGCGCCCGGCCCTGTTGCCTCCCCTGGCCGGGCGCCCAGGCCAGTTTCGGCCTCCACGCGGGCGCCAGACCGGGCGCCTGCCCTTGCCTCGCCAAGCCGGGTGTCAAAAGAATCATTGCCAGCATCTTCTTTCTTTACTTTTGATTAATCACTCCATTCTTTTCATGCAGCCAGGTGTCATCAAAAGAATCATTGCCAGCATCTTCTTTCTTTACTTTTGATTAATCACTCCATTCATCCACTTTCTTTTCATACAGCCAGGTGTCATCAAAAGAATCATTGCTGGATTCCAATGATCCATGTTTTGAATGCTTATCTACTTGAATTAATTGAAGGTGTAGGCTAAAATAATAAAACTCCTTGTTTTTATCTACTTAAAGAATTCAAAGAGGGGCTAAATTCAGCTTTGAAAATATATTTCTGGATCAATCTGATTACCGAATTAGGCCTAGTGATTTTCTTTCTGCACTTGGAATATGACCTGATAGAAGAAAAGGCTGTTTTGTTTGGATTTTAAAGTGGTCTTTATAGTCTCGCTCTTCATAGCTGTCTCGCCAAGCCGGGCGCCAGGCTGCACCTACTGCCTCGCCCTGGCGCCCGGCGCTGCCCTTGCTGCCTCGCCGGCGCCCGGCGCTGCGGCCATCGCGCCTGTGACTGCGTGGGCGCCAGGGGCACCCGGTGCTACTGCCTCCCCTGGCTGGGCGCCCAGGCCAACACCGGTCTCCACGCGGGTGCCAGCCACTGCTGCTCCCTCCGCGCGGGCGTCCAAGCCGGTATTCGCCGCGGCTGCCTCCGTGCCGCCGTCGCGCTCTGATGCCTCCTGGCCTTCTGCAAAACCGGAGTCTGGGGTTTCCATTCTAACAAGATGTGTCCAAAGCCAGGAGGACTCTTCTGAATAAAAAAAAAAAAAAAAGTTTTGGAAGAGAGAAGGAGCTTGAATATTTGAAATGTCCCCCTTTCAAAGTTTCTTTGAATGCAGGACATTGAGGGGCAAATGATGGGTCAGGCCCAAATGACTCGGTCCATAATGACGGGTCAAGCCCAAGAGACCACGAAGTGACGAAGTCAACGCGTCATTCCCTTAACCTGCTTTTACCAAGTCCTGCGGAGGAGATCCTACCTGCCTCGTCTGTTGAGGGCGGTTCGGAGACTCCGCCAGAATGAAGCGTCCGTTGCTGAAAGAGTCGTCCCATCTGTTAGGGAAAACTATAAATCACAGAGCCCCACCGGTACTGGAGGGCAGGCAACCATTATCCATTTTTACACTATTATTGTATTCCCTTGACTTGTAATCCCTACATCAAAGAAGTAAAATCACCAGTTTGAAGTCGACGTAGGTCGTACTGACCGAACCACTATAAACTCTCTCTCTCTCTCTCCAATTTTTATATTAATTACTCATCACTCGACCGGTGGTGCCCGAAACCCATTTTTGGCATCATCAATAAGAATCTCCCATCTCTTAGTTTTGCCATGCATGTGAGAGCAACCTAAGAATATACATAGCACAGCCATAAACCAAAATATAAAGAAGAGAAAAACAGGGCAACCAAACAAGCTTGGAAGTGCTGCTAAATGTCTATCTGATAAAACAACATAAATTATATGTACCTGGGTCAATATTATAGCCATTTTCAATGAACAGTCTGGAGAAGCTGATGAACTCAAAGAGGCATCAAGCACTCTGCCAACAAAGAAAAATGATCATACATTTTCTGATGAAAAGGAAGAAGCTCAGTTCAGGATGTGATGAGTTCACTCACTCAAACAAAATTTGGGAACGATTTTCAAGAAACGACATTTGCCTAGATATGGAGACCTGAAAGCAGTTAAAGCATGCTTCAACAGAGAGAAAGCAGCACAAATGTAGAAGCAAGTACCAAACACACAAGACAAATTAAGGAAGAGAAAGCAAAGATATGCAACATCTACCCATGGACAAAGGCATTTACCTCCATAATCTGAGACCATCCAGTTAGCATATGCAGTTGAGCAGCTTGCTCCTCAAGGTTCTTATTGTACCTCCAGCACGACCTTAATAACTGTTGGATAGACTCTCTCAAACCAACCATCTCAGCTTCACCACTAAGGGAGTTCACTTGTGGATTCATCAAAACCAACCATCTGTGAATGCAAAACAGTTCCAGAAATGTATATATATTGTAGAACTTTAGAAAACACGACATTCATTTAATGAACCTATACACCAAACCAAAAAAAATAATGAACCTGCCCACACACATTCATGGTTGAGTGGTGTTGGCACCTTAGTATTGCATACATGCCCAGGATTCAGTCCCTAGGTCTTTAGGTTTTAACTATCACTCATGACCAGTAGTCCAACTTTGCAAAAATATAATATTAATAACAATAACAATAATAATATTAATACTAGTAGTAGTATAGTAGTAGTATACATTATCTTAAACATTTTGTAAGCGAGTCAAAACACAGCTTACACCTTATTGATATCACTGTCGTCACCATCGTCGTCGAAGCTTAATTACTTTAAAACCCCAATCAATGTATTAAGAGTCAGAGATGGTTTGGCCAAGTGCATAGAAGAATGAAAACAGCGGCTGTTTGGGGTGTGAAATAGGCCGGGCCTGGCAACCCAGGACTACCGCCAGCCAAAGTGCCGCACCCCGACCTATCAAATGCACGGGCCCCCTTACCGCCGCAGCTCAGGAAAGCAAGCCAAAAAATGATCAAATAAGGGGCATTTTGGGTCATTTCAACACTTAAAAGATTTATAAATGCCCTCTTTCCCCTCATTTCTCAACACTCATCTACACTCTCTAAGCTCTCTTTCTCTCTCTCTAGGCTTTCTCTATACTCTCAAAAGCCAAGAAGTTTAGTTAGTTTGTGGGTGATTAAGACTACTCAAGGAGCGCTCTCTCGCTAAGAACATCATTTGTAGCGCCATCTCTCACAGGTATTTATAAATTTAAATTTCATATTTTATATAATATATATAGTAATATTATATAATAAGTCTCATCTTCTCCCCTTTCATATATAAATTATCACAACAAATACATTAAATATTTATATATAATTATTTGCTTACCTTTTTTTATAAACTTTTTTTAAAAAATGACTTGACCATCACAACAGTTCAACTTTGACTTTAATCTAAATTATTCAAATGCTGCAAATGTGGGTCTAGATCAAAATCTAGAGGTAGAAAGCACACCTGAATCTGGCGTCCAACGTCAAACTTCTACTAAAAAAAAAGAAAAATTGACTTTTGAAGTTAAAACACAATGGAAAAAGGCGTAATGCATATTCCGTAAATAATGTTACAGTTGTAAGTCATCAGGTGGCACCACCTAAATAGACAGATGCAACTGTGTATGGCCAAAACATGCAGGAGGGAATGTCAATCCGACGGCAGGAGGTAGTGGCACGTAGACTCTACTATCTCAAAGTTCTTCATATGGTAGTTTAGTAGTTTTTAATTATAACCCTTCCAATGCTAGATATGAACTTGTAAGATTTATTGTAATTAATTAGTTACCATTTATACTCGATGAGAATAAATCCTTTGAAGAATTTGTAAATGAAGTCTTCACCCATTTATTTAAAAAGATTTCTCGAAATACTGTCAGAAATTATCCAGTAAACTTGTTTATAAAAGAAAAAGAGAATTTACTAACTGTTCTTCAAAACATACCCTGAAAAATACAATTAACTTAGGATTTATGGACCTCCAAAGAAAATGTTGGGTACATTTTCAATAACAGCACATTATATTGATAGGGCTGGATTATGCAGAAAAGAATGATTTCATTCTCTTAACTTGAGCACCTAAAAATTGGTGCTAGGATAGGGTCCACTATGCTAGAAAAAATCATAGAGTATAATATTGAAAATAAAATAATTTCTCTAACTTTAGATAATGCAGGCTCCAACAAGAGCAATGTTGAAATACTTAGCAATTATAAAGGTGTAATTAATCAATATTGTATTTTATATTTAACAATGCATATATTTCTATAGGTGAAGAACATTGGCAAGTTTTTGAAGCAATAAGAGATTTTTTAGAAGTTTTTTATGATGCAACCTTATTTTTTTCTAGATTATATTATCCCATCTCAACTCAAGTTTTGAACAACTTTTGTAAAATTAGCCTTGCTTTTGTAAAACATAGAAATATAGTCTTTCAAGGAAAATGTTTACAACAACGGAAATGAAGTTATCACAATACTGGAGAAATCCTCCATTAACATTTTGTTTAGCCTCTATAATAGATCCTAGGTTAGTAGATGCAGAAAGTTTACCTGAAGCAATAAATAATATGAATACCACTATTGTAAATAATATTTTTATAATCAAATCTCCTTTTGATGAACCTATTATTGAGTATTCTACCCAACTGCATAGACCGGAAACAACCCATACCGCTCCCCAACCATAGGCAGGAAAAAAGAACACCCCATGAAATCTTCTTAAGAGCTCTAGAGGCAGCAGTTCCTCCAGATCCGTTGGATCCAGTCAAATTGTGAGTGAATTAACAATGTATCTACAAACTGGTGTGGTTGATGTCATGGATGATGACATCAATTTTGACCTTTTGGCCTGGTGGAAAGCGATTCTAAGACATTTCTAAATGAAAATTGTATTTTGTGCAATCAATAGCCTATATCTCGATGAAAAAGCGCGCAGGACGATTTCAGGGCATTTAAGGGTTTAATGGTCTAATCTTTCACTCTGAAATATGTTTCATACGATTATGGGCAGAAATACCAGTTTTAGGATATCCTAAGATTCGTTTTGTTTTAAAATGTGTTTCACGCGATTTTAGGATTAGGAACGCATTGTGGGGGGTTAAAGGTTGTTTAAGACTGAAAGTCGAAATTCGGGCAGTTCGTAGGGAATTCTAGGCGGGCCTGGAAAAATGCTGGGTGAAATTGCGTTTCACGTAGTTCACAAGTGAAAGACGCGCTCTCGAAAATGAGTGTTATCATTTTACTTTAAAACGGATTTCAGAAAAATTCTGGCAAAAGAACCAATCTAATGGTATTCAAGGCCGTTTCTGGCTAACAAAGAACGTAATTTGTGCAATCAATAACCTGTATTTCGATAAAAACGCATACTCAATGATTCAGGAGCATTTTAGGGTATTCTGAAATAGTACTTTGCAATGAAATGCACTCGTGTGATACTATCTTGAAATACACATTTTAAAATATATCGATGTGCTTTCCTATTTAAAATGGGTTTCTCAGCTGATACTAGGGTGAGGAACCCATTACATGGGATTAAGGGTCGTTTAAGATTGAAACTCATGCTTCGCGCCGGAAGTAGGAGATTCTAAACAGCTCCCAGAAAATGTTGACTTTTAATCACATTTCACGCAATTCTAATCCGTTTCTAACTAAAATACACATTCTAATAGATTCAGAGATACTTTCTCTCTCAAATGGGTTTCAAGCGAGTCTAGGTTAGGTACGCTTTACATGCGATTTAGGGTTGTTTAAGACCGAAACACATGCTTCTTGCAGTTCGAGCACTATTTTAATATTAAATCGCGTTCTATGCGGTTCTAGGAAAATGTAAACTTTAAACCTCGTTCCACGCTTTTCTCTGTTGAAAGTCGTGCACTAGAAAATTTTGGGTTATATGTTTTCCTTTAAAACGAGTTTCATGCAAATTTGGGCTTAGGATGTAATCTTGTGTGATTCTAAGCGACTTCTAACGACAAAACATATTTGGCGCAATCAATAGCATATATTTCAATTACAATGCATGCTGGGGGATTCAAGGGCATGTCAGGGCATTATGGTTTAGTCTTTTACTTTGAATTGCATTTTTTACGATTCTTAGCTCAAATATGCATTTTAGAATATTTTGATAAAAATTTTTCTTTCAAATGGATTTCTAGTGATTTTGGGCTTATGAATGTATCGCATGGGATCGAGGTTGTTTAACACTTAAACTCGTGCTTCGAGCAGTTCAAAAGGGATTTCCTAGCCGTCTCTGCGAAAATATTCAGGGTAAGCTGCGTTTGAAGCAATTTACGGTTGAAATACGCGATCTAGAAAATTAAGTGATATAGTTTTACCATAAAACATGTTTAAGGAAAATTAGAACTTAATAACTAATCTCGTTGGATTCAAGCCCGTTTCTAACGAACAAAAAACTTATTTCGTCATTTCAATAGCCTGTAAGTACATAAAACTACGTGCTGAAAGATTTTACGACATTGTAGGGTATTCTGGTCAAGTCTTTTGCTTAGAAATTCGTTTCATGCAATTCTATGCTGAAACATACATTTTAGATATCTTGATATACTCTTCTGTTTTAAAATTGATTTCAAGCGATTGTAGGACTTTGAAACCTTTAAATGAGGTTTAGAGTTATTTATGACCGAAAAACATGTTTCGGGTAGTTTGATGACTATTTTAATATAAAAACGCGTTCTATTCGACTTTAGGAAAATGTTGTCTCCAAACTGTATTTCACGCGATTCACGGTTGAAAGACGCGTTCTAGAAAATTCTTGAATATATTTTTCATTTAAAATGTGTTTCGGGCAAATCCGGGCTTAAGAATTGATGTCGTTGCGGTTCTAAGCCGTTCCTAAATGAAAATTGTATTTCGTACAATCAATAGCTTATATCTGGATGAAAAAGCGAGATGGACGATTTCAGGGCATTTAAGGGTTTAATGGTCTAATCTTTCACTCTGAAATGTATTTCATACGATTATGGGGAAGAAATACGAGTTTTACAATTTACTAAGATACGTTTTATTTTAAAATGTGATTCTAGGATCAGGAAAGCATTGTGGGGGTTAAGGGTTGTATAAGACTGAAAGTCGTGATTCGGGCAGTTCGTAGGGAATTCTAGGTGGGTCTGGAAAAATGTTGGGTGAAACTGCGTGAAAATGAAAGACGCGCTCTCAACCCTGGGTGAAATGGCTGTTACATTTTACTTTAAAATGGATTTCAGAAAAATTCTGGCAAAAGAACTAATCTAATGGTATTCAAGGCTGTTTCTGGCTAACAAAGAACGTAATTTGTGCAATCAATAGCCTGTATTTCGACAAAAACGCGTACTCAATGAGTCAGGGGCATTTTAGGGTATTCTGAACTAGTATTCTGCAATGAAATGCACTCGTGTGATATTATGTTGAAATACGCATTTTAAGATATACTGAGATGCTTTCCTATATAAAATGGGTTTCTCAGCTGATACTAGGGTGAGGAACGTATTACATGGGATTAAGGGTCGTTTAAGACTAAAACTCATGCTTCGCGCCGGGAGTAGGGGATTCGAAACAACTCTAAAAAAATGTTGGCTCCAAATCGCATTTCACACAATTCTATTCCGTTTCTAACGAAAATACACATTCTAATAGATTCAGAGATACTTTCTCTCAAATAGGTTTCAAGCGAGTCTAGGGTTAGGTACGCTTTACATGCAATTTAGAGTTGTTTAAAACCGAAACACATGCTTCTTGCAGTTCAAGCGCTATTTTAATATTAAAATGCATTCTATGCGGTCTAGGAAAATGTAAACTTTAAACCGCATTTTACGCTTTTCGCCGTTGAAAGTCGTGCATTGGAAAATTTTGAGATATATGTTTTCCTTTAAAAGGAGTTCCACGCAAATTTGGGCTTAAGATGTAATCTCGTGAGATTTTAAGCGACTTCTAACGACAAAACGCATTTGATGCAATTAATAGCGTATATTTCAATTACAACGCATGTTGGGGGATTCAAGGGCATGTCACGGCATTATGGTTTAGTCTTTTATTTTGAATTGCATTTTTTACGATTCTTGGTTCAAATATGCATTTTAGGATATTTTGATATAAGTTTTTCTTACAAATGGATTTCTAGTGATTTTAGGATTAGGAATGTATTGCATGAGATCGGGGTTGTTTAACACTTAAACCCGTACTTCGAGCAGTTCGAAGGGGATTTCCTAGCTGTCTCTGGGAAAATATTGACGGTAAGCTGCGTTTGAAGCAATTTACGGTTGAAATACGCACTCTAAAAAATTAAGTGATATCGTTTTACCGTAAAACATGTTTAAGGAAAATTAGGACTTAATAACTATTCTCGTGGGATTCAAGCCCATTTCTAACGGACTAAAAAATTATTTCGTCATATCAATAGCCTGTAAGGACATAAAACCACGTGCTGTAAGATTTTAGGACATTGTAAGGTATTATGGTCTAGTCTTTTTCTTAGAAATTCGTTTCATGCAATATAATGCTGAAACATACATTTTAGATATCTTGAGATATTTTTCTGTCTTAAAATTGTTTTCAAGCGATTGTAGGGCTTTAAACGCTTTAAATGAGATTTAGAGTTGTTTAGGACCGAAACACGTGCTTCTGGTAGTTCAAGGGCTATTTTAATATAAAATCGCGTTCTATTCGGTTTAAGGAAAATGTTATCTCCAAACTGCATTTCACGCGATCCACGGTTGAAAGACGCGTTCTAGAAAATTATTGAATAAAATTTTAATTTAAAATGTGTTTCGGGCAAATCCGAGCTTAAGAACTAATGTCGTAGCGGTTCTAAGCCGTATTTAAATGAAAATTGTATTTTGTGCAATCAATAGCCTATATCTAGATCAAAAAGCGTGCCAGATGATTTCAGGGCATATAAGGGTTTAATGATCTAATCTTTTACTCTGAAACGTGTTTCATACGATTATGGGCAGAAATACCAGTTTTACGATATCCTAAGATTCGTTTTGTTTTAAAATGTGTCTCATGCGATTCTAGGATTAGGAACGCATTATGGGGGCTTAAGGGTTACTTAAGACTGAAAGTTGTGATTCATGCAGTTCGTAGGGAATTCTAGGTGGGTTTGAAAAAATGTTGGGTGAAACTGCGTTTCACGCAGTTCACAAGTGAAAGACGAGCTCTCGAAAATGGGTGTTATCATTTTACTTTAAAATGGATTTCAGAAAAATTATGGCAAAAGAACCAAAATGGGTGTCATCATTTTACTTTAAAACGGATTTCAGAAAAATTATGGCAAAAGAACCAATCTAATGGTATTCAAGGCCGTTTATGACTAACAAAGAACGTAATTTGTGTAATCAATAGCCTATATTTCGATAAAAACGCGTACTTAATGATTCAGGGGCATTTTAGGGTATTCTGAACTAGTATTCTGCAATGGAATGCATTTTACCGTAAAACATTTTTAATGAAAATTAGGACTTAAGAAATAATCATGTGGGATTTAAGCCCGCTTCTAATGGGCAAAAAACTTATTTCGTTCGATCAATAGTCTGCAATTAGGTAAAACCACGTGCTAAAAGATTTTAGGCCATTTTAGGATATTTTGATATAATCTTTTGCTTTGAAATTCGTTTAATGCGATTCTATGCTGAAACATGCGTTTTAGATATCTTGGGATACTTTTCTATTTTAGAATTAATTTCATGAGATTGTAGGGTTTTCAATGCTATAAATGGGATTTTGAGTTGTTTAAGACCGAAAACACGTGCTTTGAGTAGTTCGAGGCTATTTTAATTTAAAAACGCATTCTATTCGGCTTTAGGAAAATGTTGTCTGTAAACTACATTTCACGCGATTCACGTTTGAAAGACGCGCTCGAGAAAATACTTAAATATCTTTTTCATTTATAATGTGTTTAGGGCAAATCCGTGTGCTAACGAACTAATCTCATGGGGGTTTGAAGCCATTTCCGTATGAAAATTGTATTTCATGCATTCAATAGCCGATATCTAGATGAAAAAGTGTGCATAATGATTTTAGGGCATTTAAGGGTTTAATTGTCTAATCTTTTACTTTGAAATTTGTTTCATACGATTATGGGCCGAAATACGAGTTTTACGATATCATAAGATTTGTTTTGTTTTAAAATGTGTTTCACGCGTTTCTACGATTAGGAACGCATTGTAGAGGGTTACGGGTTGTATAAGACTGAAAGTCGTGATTCGGGCAGTTCTTAGGGAATTTTGGGCGGGTCTGCAAAAATGTTGGGTGCAAACTGCGTTTCACGCAGTTCAGAAGTGGAAGACGCACTCTGGAAAATTCGGTGTTATCCTTTTACTTTAAAACTGATTTCAAACAAATTAGGGAAAAAGAACTAATCTAATGGTATTCAAGGCGGTTTCTAGCTAACAAAGAAAGTAATTTGTGCAATCTATAGCCGGTATTTCGTTAAAAACACATACTCAATGATTCAGGGGTATTTTAGGGTATTCTGAACTAGTATTTTGCATTGAAACGCACTCATGTGATTCTATGTTGAAATACGCATTTTATTAAAATGAGTTTCTCAAGTGATACTAGGATTAGGAATGCATTACATGGGATTAAGGGTCGTTTAAGACTGAAACTCGTGCTTCGCGCTGGGAGTAGGGGATTCTAGACAGCTCTCGAAAAATATTGGCTCTAAATAGCATTTCATGCATTTCTAATCCATTTCTAACTGAAATACACATTTTAATACATTCAGATATACTTTTCTCTCCAAAATCAAGCGAGTCTAGGGTTAGGTACCCTTTACATGCGATTTAGGACTATCTAAGACTGAAGCGCACGCTTCAGGCAATTCGAGCGCTATTTTAGGAAAATGTAACCTTTAAACCGCGTTTCACGCTGTTCACGGTTGAAAGGCACACTCTAGAAAATTAAGACTTAATAACTAATCTCGTGGGATTCAAGCCTGTTTCTAATGGATAAAAAACTTATTGCGTGCGATCAATAACTTGTAAGTAGATAAAACCACGTACTACAAGATTTTAGGACATTTTAGGTATTCTGGTCCAGTCTTTTGCTTTGAAATTTGTTTCATATGATTCTACGCTAAAACATGCGTTTTAGATATCTTGACATAATTCTCTGTTTTAAAATTAGTTTCAAACGATTGTAGGGATTTGAACGCTTTCATATGATTACTACAAGATTTTAGGACATTTTAGGTATTCTGGTCTAGTCTTTTGCTTTGAAATTTGTTTCATATGATTCTACGCTAAAACATGCGTTTTAGATATCTTGACATAATTCTCTGTTTTAAAATTAGTTTCAAACGATTGTAGGGATTTGAACGCTTTAAATGAGTTTTAGAGTTGTTTAAAACCAAAACGTATGCCACGGGTAGTTCAAGGGCTATTTTAATATAAAATTGCATTCTATTCGGCTTTAGAAATTTGTTCACTCTAAACTGCATTTTAGGCGATTCACGGTTGAAATTCTGGTTTCTCCTCCAGCATATATATAAAAGTTGTTTTACTTTTAAACCCATTTATCAAGTATACTTTCAGTTTAAGTCAAATGAAAACCCATTTGACTCATTTCAAGTTAAATGAAAATGTGTATATTATGAAAGTTGCTGTACACATTGATATACACACGATGGTATCAAGTTTCACCACATTCGATGAAATATACCAAAATCCGTATTTACGGAAAAGTCCTTAATTCCACTAATTTGAGTCTAAGTTCAATTCAATCAAATCAATTCCTTTTAAACTCATTCCGTTATGCTTTATTCATCTACTTAAGACTAATTTGACCCATATTAGTCATTAATCACCATTAAGTTAATTAATCATGTTTAATTCACATTAATCCTGATTAATTAGAGTTAATCTTGATTAACTCGGAATGAGATGTAACATTCTCCTAAACTTTTAGAATCATTCGGTCCTTCGAATGAAACATAAATAAAAGTCAAACATAATATACAAAATTACCTTAACGAATAGCTCTGGATATTTTCGAGTCATTTGTTCTTCCAATCCTCATATGGCTTCATTGGGTTCATGATGAGCCCAAAGAACTTTAACCCATTCGATAGTTCTCATGCGAAGAACTTGCTCCTTAGTATCAATAATTTTAATTGGCTTATCAACATAAGTGGTGTTCGATTGAACTTGAATCTCATCATAATCAATTATGTGTGTAGGATCTGCCACATATTTTCGAAGCATCGACACATGAAATACATTATGAATACCAGAGAGTTGAAAAAAATAACACTTCTATACCATTTAATCATCATTCAACCCATTTTCTTCTTCAAAACAAGTATTCATATACAAGATTGAATCCAAATTTCATAACATAATCAAGAAGAAATCCATAGCAACTAGCATTTAATCACAAACTATTTATACTTGCAAACTATTTATACTTGCCTTTAGTTGTGATTTAACACAAAAACCCCTTTGATAGGTTTGAAATTTGAGATCAAAATCTCAAATCAAAACCCTCTTTAATAACCCTACATCAAGAACGAGCCCCAAAATAAATTTCTTAAACTATTCATACTACAAACCATCTCAAGCTGAGACTTAGCTTCCAGCAATTCCAAATCTTAACAACCGACTGAAAATAGATTCTGGTTTCTTCTCCAACATATATATAAAAGTTGTTTTACATTTAAACCCATTTATCAAGTATATTTTCAATTTAAGTCAAATGAAAACCCATTTAACTCATTTCAAGTTAAATGAAAATGTGTATATTATGAAAGTTATTGTACACATCGAAATACACACGATGGTATCAAGTTTCACCACATTCAATGAAATACACACGATGGTATCAAGTTTCACCACATTCAATGAAATAATCTAATGATATGCAAAGCCGTTTCTAGCTAACAAAAAATGTTATTTTTGCATTCAATAGCATATATTTCAATAAAAACGCGTACTCAATGATTCAAGGACATTTTAGGGTATTCTGAACTAGTATTCTGCATTGAAATGCACTCGTCTGATTCTATGTTCAAGTACACATTTTAAGACATTCTGAGATACTTTCCTATTTAAAATGCGTTTCATAGGCGATAGTAGGGCATTACATGGGATTAAGGGTCGTTTAAAATTGAAACTCGTGCTTCGCACCGAGAGTAGGGGATTCTAGACAGCTCTCGAAAAATGTTGGCTCCAAATTGCATTTCACACAATTCTAATCTGTTTCTAACTCAAAAATACATTTTTGTATATTCAATTATACTTTTCTCTAAAATGGATTTCAAATAAGTCTATGATTAGGTACGCTTTACATGAGATTTAAGATTATTTAAGACCAAAACGCAGCTTTGGAGAATTCGAGAGCGATTTTAATATTAAATCGCGATATATGCCGTTCTAAAAAAATGTAAATTTTAAACCGCGTGAAACACTATTCGCAGTTTAAAGACGCGCTCTAGAAAATTTTGAAATATTTTTTTTTTCTTTAAAACGAGTTTCACACAAATTCGGGCTTAAAAAGTAATCTCGTGGGATTTTAAGCGACTTCTGACAGCAAACCGTATTTGGTGCAATCAACAGCATATATTTCAATCACAACGCATGCTGGGGGATTCAAGGGCATGTCAGGGCATTATGGTTTAGTCTTTTACTTTGAATTGCATTTTTTACGATTTTTGACTGAAATATACACTTTAGGATATTCTAAAACTGTTGTGTTTGGATCAGTTTTTGGAAAGAAATAAAAATGCTAAATAAAGTAAGCAACCATGCAAATATAGAAACTCTAAATAAAACAATTGTCCATGCCAAATTAGAAATTCTAAGTTTAGTAAGTCCTCTTTTCCATGTGGCCCAATACGGAAAGATGTCATGGACTTATTCATCTTCCAAACTCTTTGGGATTCCTTAAAAGTAACTGCAAACTCTTTGGCCATTACAAACTCTTTAGTCAAGAGTTCATCGTCACCATCTATCTTCACTTGAAAGCTGCCTGAATTTACAAATAATAAAATTAAAAAATACATAAAATTCCTGTATCTCAAAAATTGAGATTTACATGGCAATCTATTAATAGAAATAAATTGGGCTTAGGGAAACCATCATACCTTGCCCTTTCGCGGGAAAACCAAGGAAACCATGATGCCCTTTACAAGTTGCCTAACATAACCAAGAATAATAACAAAAATAGAAACTTATGGGGTCACATGGAGAGGACAACAACCTGCAAGGTTAGTATCACATATACAATAGAAACTAGAGCTAAGAAGGTGCCATTCATCATGATGAAAAATTCGAATTGTCAAAACAGACAGCGGTCCTACGCACTCAAGTGGAGATGAACCCACTCGAGCAGGCACTTCACACCAGGTCTGCTCAAGCGGGGACGAATCCATTCGCGCGCCTGACACGCTGTTGGAAGAAAAACAACGATTTTTGCCTAACCAGTTCCTTCTCATACATACTGAAAACATAATACATGCAAAAAAAAATCAAAAACTGATCCTTACACAACCCTAAATCCATCCACTCCACATCGCATGTAGAGACTGGAAGACCGATCTAACATGATAAGAATTTAGGGTCGCTCTGATACCAATTATTTGAAGTAGGTGAACCTCATGGATAGGTATTTACAAACTTTTGACCCACTTGATGCAGGGATCAAATACCCACAAGGCCAAAAACCCAACTCCAAAATCTAAAACCCTAAAATCTCATGCATTAAGATCAAATAATCCATCAAGAAGATAGATCAAGAAACAAACAAACACAACTAAATCTACTAAAACAAATAGATAATAAATATATACCTTTGGAGCTTGGTTGTACTCAAGTTGAGAAGTTGAAAACTTGATCTCTACGAAAACTCTTTTCGCAGATTTTGATCCCCTTTTTCCGCTGTGTTCTTACACATTGTAA
Source organism: Camphora micrantha (assembly GCA_003546025.1). Classification (NCBI taxonomy): domain Eukaryota; kingdom Viridiplantae; phylum Streptophyta; class Magnoliopsida; order Laurales; family Lauraceae; genus Camphora; species Camphora micrantha. The sequence continues at coordinate 66,569 of QPKB01000064.1, read as the reverse complement.
ACCTCTTAAAAAACTTCTCAAAGAGAATGGTGGGATCTCCAAGTAGAAGAAAACCCTAGCACTCTTGTAGGAAACTAGAGGGGATAGATGAGGAAGAGAGAAAGAAACTTAATCAACCGCCCTATACGTCATTAGTAGCAAGAAACTGTTTCCTTTTTTGATAAATAAGGAGAACTATACAAATTCATGTCCTCATATGAGAAAATTAAATTTTGCTAAATAAGGAGAACTATACAAATTCATTTGTCATAGTAAACGTTGATAGTGAATTAATGATCCTTAGCTATAAAAAAAAAAAAAAAAAAAGCCTACCACAATGAATTAGCTAAACAAATTGAACCTACAACAATGAATTAGCGTACTCCAATTAAGTGGTGTGAGTGAAATGCACACTGCGAACTTGAATTATTAGATGAGTTACGAACTAAGTAACCATTGATTCATCTAGGCGCAAAGGAAGAAGTAAATAACTATTAAATTTCAAAAAGTATGATAAATTATCATACCTAGGGGGATATACCACAATGAATTAGCTAAGCAAATTGAACCTACAACAATGAATTAGTGTACTCCAATAAGTGGTGTGAGTGAAATGCACACTGCAAACTTGAATTATTAGATGAGGTGCGAACTAAGTAACCATTGATTCATCTAGTAGCAAAGGAAGAAGCAAATAACTATTAAATTTCAAAAAGTATGATAAATTATCATACCTGGGGGGATATACCCAAATGACCCAAATGAATCGGCCACTGCACTGCTACTTGTGATGCCTCTTGATTGATCAATAGCTTATATATCTCAATCTCACCAAACAAAGGGTTAAAATTGACATCTAAGAATACATTACTCAAGGAATTATCCAGATCGATAATGGCCACACTATGTAGGAGGGCTATACCTTTTTCTATTTTAAATTTCCAATAGCTTTGACCTCAAATGAAGTGCATTATTTCCATATAGTATGAAAAATAAACAATAGAAAGCAATAAAAACGTGACCTTAAAATGCACTTTCAATAGTTGGCAAGTCAGATATAAAGCCCCAACATGTTTGGGACCTTTCCGCTGCAAAACGCAAGCCAAGTGGGAAGGTGTTAATGAAGACAAAAGCACAATTCCATATGCTTAAAGAAATTAAAGTTATTACAAAAAAAAAAAAAAAAAAAAAAAAAAAAAAGAAAAGAAAAAAACACACAATGATAAGGGGCAGTGACAAAGAATGTATTGGTGTATAGGATCGGGCACACACTCATATACATAAATTGTATTGTATTGTAAGTTACCAACTTCGATCAGCAATTCAAAACAGCCGTAAGATTCCATCACTGATTCCATCACTGCCTTCTTCTTTCCTCAATGACCTCTCAATCTGGTGGTGTGGCCAAACTGAAACTTGAACCCATAGAGGTCAATACTAGCAGAAGGATATTTTGAACGTCCAAATCTTCTGAGGCACCAACATTGTAAATATACAACTTAAAATCATCGATAAGGTAGATCATCTATTATCTCCTACATAAATTATAAATAGTATGCAATTAACATCCAGGGTCCAAACTAGAGCTTGGTGGTTAAAGAGTCTTTTCACATGAATATGCGGGTTTGAGCCTTGGCACTTAACATCATGTTTGTCAATGTCCTTGAGTAACCTCATCAGTTTTTCACAAAGTCATGGAAAATGCAAGTTTGGCAATTGTAAATCCCCAACGATAGGCATTGATACCAAATTTCCTCATCTATATGCATTGATACGCACAGATATCCATGTGAAATCCACAGCCATACAATTTCTCACTGAGGAATACTTGTTCCAAGTGGCAGTGAGGAATCCTCACATTTATGGATTTCTCACAGATTTCTCACCTAGTACCGAATGTGCCCTTTAAGGATACAATTTGCAACACACAAAAGAAACAAAGGTGGGGAAAATAACAACAACATAAATGGGGTGCATAAAAAAGATATCCACACACTAGTTCGCCATTCTACAGACATCCATATGTACTTCAAGAGGACAAAAATCAACACTCATTGTAGTTGCAAGGATAACGGATGATGGGATGGTAGAAGGGGCTAAATTCCAATATGATTATGACCTAGAATCTCAAACAAGTGTACAGAGGCGTAGATTCTCTATTTAAGAAAACTTACAAGGATGAAGCTGGAAACTCTGTTCTTCAAGAAGATATGCTAATTCCACATACAAACTCTCACTCCAAATGAACAACATTCTGCGCTGCATTGAGTGCATACGATGCCATCAGAATCTTCCCGACCGCGAAGACATGAAAACTAACAGAAACAAACCACACACCTGATGGCCCAAGTATAAGGGAATAAGAATACAAGTCTCTGTCCACTTTCAGCTTTTGCTAGCTCCAGTTCTATCCACTTGTATGGTAGTTGAGTCTAGGGTTGACAGAATCTGGGGCATCACATGCCGCCCGAGACTACAATCTCTATTTTCACAAGCAAACAGAGTATCAGACTCCATTTGCCAAAAAAAAGAGTTGAGATGAAAGAAACATTGTTCTATATGCTGGTAGAATGAGAGTATTGCTCGGCTAAGAAGTGTTTGAGAAAGAAATAAAAGAATGAATCTTCTATCCACCTGCTGCCCACATTACCAAGCATATAACAGTTCAAAAAACTTCTTAAAATTCCAATTCAGACTAAGCTGATCAGGTTGATTTATAGCTTTAATGTAGAAGCCAAGCACACTTGACCAAGGATTGTCATAACTGATATTGGCTTAGAAACTCAATTGAGTGCTCAATTCAGTTACAAATAGACTCAAATTCAATAATTACGGATAGAGCTTCAGTTTTGTGGGAGTTGTAATTAGGAGCTCCATTCACAGGCGTGTAAGTAATATGAAATCATCTAATTATGATAATATTATAAAAATAACCCTTACCAATTCCTTCACGAACGGACAGGTCCGGTCGAATGACATCTTTGGAGTTGATAAGAAATACATCACCAATGTAAAGATGATTAGTGGGTACAGAAACACAATAGAGCTCCTCTTCACTGGAATAATTCTAAATTCAACATGTAGAGAGAAAATCCTGAGTCAAAATAAAGGAAAATAACCTTGAACATTTAGGAAGAATTCTGAATGTGAGAATTGACGCCATAGAAATGAGAAAAGCATACAGCGAAAGCATATTCCACCAAAAAAACATAGCAGTGGGCCCAGTTGATAAAACCATAAAATTGCATATCATTGTCATCATTTCATGTAGAATTTGGACTTATTTAGGAATAACTGCATTGAATTTCATAAAATTATGCATCATGGTGTTTAAAGTGGATTTCATGTGAAAATTAGTTTAAATATGAAAACATGAATGTTTTTTATGAAATTAGTTTAAATTGGCCCTACCGTCCAATTTAACACATGGTGGAAACATGACTCGTGCTGAGGTGGAATTGTTGTTGACATGATTTTAATCATGTGTTTGTCATGTGCTCAATCGGACAGTGGGACACACTCCTTTTGAACTAAAACTTAAAGATCTAACACATGAGGGGATGGGATTCATCTTGAACGGTTTGGATTATTCCTATGTGGCCCCAAAATGGAGTTCTTTTTTTTTTAATTTGTAAACCCCCAAAATGGAGTTGCAGGAAAGTATTACACGGTTCCGTCCACTAGCTGCAACAGAGGGTTCAGGCTCCTGCAATCAACATTGAAAAGTCAAAGACCAAGAGTTCTATCCCAGCAGCTCCGCTCCACAAGCCTGCTCCCTCTGAACCCTCTGACCACGGTGAATAACAATGACAAAACTCTGCTAGAAAGGTTGTTTCCAAATTGGGTTTTGCCGAATCTCCTGTCCCAATTCTCCATCCTCAAAATTCACACTCAAGAGAGCTACAATCCTCAACTGCCTCTACAAAGGTGACACCAGCAATCCTTACGTCATCCTCACTAAGATCTAGAAATCTCTCCGCTCACTCAGTTACCACGGTGGTGGGATTTGGAAGAAGAATTTAATTCGCATTACTAGAATGGAAATTGGGGGATTTAAAAGGAGAAAACCCCAATTCCAACATCATATTTTTCTTCATTTTGGTACTCGAATGGAAATTGGGGGATTTAAAAGGAGAAAACCAATTCCAATTTTATTTTGTTTTTATTTAAAGCTTCACTCAGGTACCATGGTCGTGTGATTTGGACAGAGAATTCCAGTTCCATTACAAGAATGGGAAATGGGGGATTGAAAAGAGAACTCTCTCTCTCTCTCTCTCTCTCTCTCTCTCTCTCTCTCTCACACACACACACACACACACAACACACATTCAGAAATGATGGTTGTGTGATTTAGACACAGAATTTCAATCCTTTTAAAAGAATAGAAAATGGGGGATTGAAATGAGAAAAACTCCAATTCCAATTTCATTGTAGGCCAAAATATGTATTCTTCGTCTCCTTCTCAGAGAGGAGTTTCTTATAAAGAAAGAAAAGAGAAAAAGGTTGGAAAATGTCTTTTTCAACTCTAGTAAATAGCAGCTAGTTGAGAGTGATAAACAGCAAAGATGCTTTTTTTAAACCTAAGTTGTTGGTCAAGGGGTGTTTTAGTAAAAACGTAAAATACAGCGGCTTTTTTGAGGTTTCATGAAAACATAGGCGTCTTTTAGTAAAAAGCTCAAAATAAAAAAGCTATTGTCGTGAGTTGTTCTTTGTGTATTTTTCCTCTAAGTTGCCTTAGGGTAGGGCTTGAATCTAAGGGCTCGATCGCACCATTGGAGGTGTGATCTTTGTTGATCGTGGTTGCGGCTGCACCAATTACAAGTGATAGATAATATAGATATGATCCACCTACAATGTATGTGGAAGTGAACTCTATTTGGAATGGTGATCGTGTTCCCCTTTACAATGGAGTCAAACTGTTGCATGGCTTGGATGTGGTACACAATTGTGCCATGTGCCATGTGCCACAAGTGGGGTCTCTTTCTTTACGAGTATGTACCTTTTTCGTGTGCGCGTCTGGGCCTGCAAGTGTGTGTAAGTGATGAAGAATCCATTTCAGACCTGAAGAAGAACGGATGCAGTGATAAACCCAAAGGCATATTCACCGATGCGCGGATGTCTTATGATAGCTACTTCTTTGAAGGCTTGAGTGCTCTGATCTGCATAATTTAAAAGAGCATTAATAACGTGGATATCCTAATGTAAACATAAAATGAGAATCAAGGGTAAGTACCAGCATGATATGGCAGAGCTGATTTGTTTCGATGATTGAAAACGCCATATGGCGAACGAATGGCATTCTCTTGATAACCCATTCTCCAAGGGCAAGAATAGATGCCCCTAGCCATGATGACATAAACACCCCAACCAAGAAGATGAAGGTTATGGAAGTTATAAAACCAAGCCCTAACCAAGAGAGATAACCAGGTCAAATTCTAAAGCAAAACAATTGAACAAAAGCAAGATATGGGAATCAAGCTATAACCAAAACCGTCAACTCAAAGCACATACAAATGGCATCAATGAAATAATGTTTTATGAAATTGTCCATTGTCATGATGTACATGGGGTATTTTAGAAGGTAAATTACAAAGTGAGTGGTGCAAGTGAAACCACATAATATAAAAGAAAGACTCTTAACATCAGGTTGGCCTCGAGGGTCAAGGACGTCTTCTCTCACTTGCAATTAGGGCCTTCAAAAGCACCCATGAGGCATGGATCTTTAATTAATTAAGTCGGTCTTAAATCTAGTTTTTCCAAGATCCAAGCCTAGGGCATTAACAGCTTCACCCTTGGTCCTAAGCATACAAACAGATGGATGGGCAATGCAAACAGATGCAAACCAGAAACATCACATATAGAAAAGACACTTTTTACTGTGACACATGAATCAAATATATACCATTCATGACAAAGGTTAATATCAATATGATTAGGTGAGCTTTGAGACCACCTGAGAACTTTCACGGCCCACCTTCGACAAAGGCAAAAAGGTTGGGTGAAATCCTCCACCCCCAACTCTCTCGTTCTGCCACCACAGTCAAACCCTCTGATTTTCATGAGTCCGCATTTTATGCTAATCAAAGTGTTCACTGTTTGATTGAATCACGCCAAGTTTAGACTAAATTCCGCATTAATATTTGCGCGGCCACAACATGATCATATAGAGAGAATGAAAGATGAAAAGGGAAATAAATTTGTCCCAAGCTGTAGATCAGCTAGTTAGGACATGGCCTATGCAAAAAAAAAAAAAAAAGGAGAAAGAGAGAGAGAAGGAAAATAAATTGACACTTACAGTGTCCTCAATAGGCATGGATGTATTCACATGGTGCTGATAGTAAAGTTCAATATAGCTTGGATGTATTCACATGGTGCTGATAGTAAAGTTCAATATAGCTTATACCAAGATGCATAAGACTTGCTTCCCAACATTTTCAAACATATTCTGGAGCACCGTTAATAACCATTTTTGCTTCCTCGTGGTCGCTGGCTAAAAAAAACCCTAAATGCATGAACAAAACCAATTCAATATAAAGGATCAAATAAATCATATATCCAAACAACGACAATTAGAAAGAGGAACTTGTTACCTCCCCACGTATTACAAAGAGGGAATGACGAAAAGGAGAAGATTTGCATGGTTAAGTTGTTAGAACAACAATTACATAAATCAAACAAAGATTTTCCAAAACCCTCAAACAAATCTTTATTTTTGTTAGCCGTTTCACCAAGAAGAAGAGATGCTCTCCTTTTCGTTGGGCATCTCACCAGGAGGGAAAGTAAAAGAAGAGGGGAAGAGGTGACGAGGTGACGAGGTGAAACTCTCCATTTCTTGTGTGACGGCTGTGCATGAGGAAGATTTGAGAGAAGGAAGGATGGGGAGAATTTTGCTCAGCCCTAAATCTAAGTGGGTCCCGCGAGTATTGGAATGGTAGCTGAAACTGCTGCTTTTATGTTACAGTATAGATATAGAAATCATGGTTCTAAAAGATCTTTGGAATAATTATAATCGGTACTATTTTAATTTCAATTAACTATCATGATAATAAGCAAGCAAATATTTCAGACATTGTCAAGCATGTGAATTTTTCAATTGATAGAATGAGTAGGAAAAACTCTTCTGGGTAATGTCTATAGAAATAGAAATGAGCAAACGGAAAAAAAATGCTACTTTTGAACTGTCACAATGGAAATTGATTTAAGTAAAAAAGTAGGGAAAAAAGGTTCTCAAAATTGTTAGTTTGCCCGAAGACGATAGTCTTTTAATATTCAATTCGAAAGATATGAAGCAAGCAGCAGGAGCTGACCATGAAGGAGAAGAAACTCCTCTTTTTTAATATGGGTATAGAAAGGTTTGAGCTTTTCTCTAAGGGGTTGTTTGGTAATTTTACTAGGGTGTACTCCTGTTCTGTTCCATACGTAATTTTCAACAAATAAACAATTAAATATGGATAGGTTCCTCCTAGAGAAAAATAGGGAATACTAAAAGATACAATAACATCAAATAATTAGTAGTAGAAATGTACCATGGCTCTTCAACAATAACGGATCAACGTGAACGGATAACATATCAAGTAACACATATTACCAAAAGAATCTTTATGTAAATACTCAAGTCGCTTGGGACCCTTTCTCAGCATTAATTCATGAAATGGCCATCAAGTTTTACAAAGCCTTTGGTTGATACGCTGAGACTTGGATTCATGAGAAACTAAAATAGGAGTCATGAGGTTCCTTTGGCATTGATTCATCAATTGGTGCGCATGCATTAGACATCACCTACAAACAAAAAAGGATTCATGAGAAATTCATGAGGTTCCTTTGGCATTGATTCATCAATTGGTGCGCATGCATTAGACATCACCTAGAAACAAAAAAGGACACATAAATATTAAAATTTAAAAAAAAAAAAAAAAAAAAAAAAAAAAAAAAAAACCTTAAGAAGAGTCATAATAATCAGAGAGAAACTTGTTAGTATTTTTTGTTTCTTTGGAAATGGATGTTATCTTAGGACTTGAAAATCCAATAGGTAATGTTATAGTTTAATAAGAAGAATATCCAAGCCATACCGACCTCTGCAATATAGGCAAAACATTAATCTAACCTAAAAATACAAAAGAAAACTAATGCAGAAAACAAAAGCCACTTTCGCTGACACTCTCAATTGCATTTAGCGCATGCAATAAGCCCTTATACCCCTAGGCTACCCTAGTGGACGAATTGTGCTTCGTGAGGTTTTGCCGTGAATATACCCACAAAACCCAAAAAACTAAAGAAATCAAAAGAAACTCTTAAAAAAAAATATATATATATATATAAACATTAGATACTATCGATTCTCAGAATAGTCAAAGCAAAGACATTTGAAATACGGTTCACTAATCTCATCTTTGGAAAGAAATTTTCAAAATCATGCTAAATATGATCGTGCACGATGAGAAAGTATGTATACATCAAAAAATAAGTGTTAAATGCTCCGCTAGAACCTTCACGAAAACGACTCAATCAAATAATCCAATCCACCTAAACTTAGCAAAAAAAAAAAAGATTTCCTCTCAAGGCAACCATGATGGCTTTCGCTCTATTGTTTTTCAAAAGGCCGTGAAATTTCAGTGACAAGCTTCTCTCTTTCTTCTTTTTTCTTTTCTTTTGATTTTTTTTCTTTTTCAACGGTCCCCAACAATAAGCAGCCCTTTTCATGTACTCGGATCAAGGGTGTACCCAAATCAAGGCAACCATGATGGCTTTCGCACTATTGTTTTTCAAAAGGCCATTATTTTTTTCCTTTTCAACGGTCCCCAACAATAGGCAGCCCTTTTCATATACCCGAATCAAGACAACCATACTATCGTTTTTCAAAAGGCCGTGATTTTTTTTTTCCTTTTCAACGGTCCCCAACAATAGGCAGCCCTTTTCATGTACCCAAATCCAGGGTGTACCCGAATCAAGGCAACCATGATGGCTTTCGCACTATTATTTTTCAAAAGGCCGTGATTTTTTTTTCCTTTTCAACGGTCCCCAACAATAGGCAGCCCTTTTCATGTACCCGAATCAAGGCAACCATGATGGCTTTCGCACTATCGTTTTTTCAAAAGGCCGTGATTTTTTTTTTCCTTTTCAAACGGTCCCCAACAACAGGCAGCCCTTTTCATGTACCCAAAATCCAAGGTGTACCCGAATCAAGGCAACCATGATGGCTTTCGCACTATTATTTTTCAAAAGGCCGTGATTTTTTTTTCCTTTTTCAACGGTCCCCAACAATAGGCAGCCCTTTTCATGTACCCGAATCAAGGCAACCATGATGGTTTTCGCACTATCATTTTTCAAAAGGCCGTGATTTTTTTTCCTTGTCAACAGTCCCCAACAATAGGCAGCCCTTTTCATGTACCCAAATCAAGGGTGTACCCAAATCAAGGCAACCATGATGGCTTTCGCACTATTATTTTTCAAAAGGCCATGATTTTTTTTTTCCTTTTCAACGGTCCCCAACAATAGACAGCCCTTTTCATGTACCCAAATCAAGGGTGTACCCAAATCAAGGCAACCATGATGGCTTTCGCACTATTGTTTTTCAAAAGGCCGTGATTTTTTTTTTCCTTTTCAACGGTCCCCAACAATAGGCAGCCCTTTTCATGTACCCGAATCAAGACTACCATGATGGCTTTCGCACTATCATTTTTCAAAAGGCCATGATTTTTTTTTTCCTTTTCAACGGTCCCAACAATAGGCAGCCCTTTTCATGTACCCAAATCCAAGGTGTACCCGAATCAAGGCAACCATGATGGCTTTCGCACTATTATTTTTTCAAAAGGCCGTGATTTTTTTTTTCCTTTTCAACGGTCCCCAACAATAGGCAGCCCTTTTCATGTACCCGAATCAAGGCAACCACGATGGCTTTCGGACTAACCCGAATCAAGGCAACCACGATGGCTTTCGCACTATCATTTTTCAAAAGGCCGTGATTTTTTTTCCTTTTCAACGGTCCCCAACAATAGGCAGCCCTTTTCATGTACCCATATCAAGGGTGTACCCAAATCAAGGCAACCATGATGGCTTTCGCACTATTGTTTTTCAAAAGGCCGTGAAATTTCAACGACAAGCTTTTCTCTTTCTTCTTTTTTCTTTTCTCTTGATTTTTTTTCCTTTTCAACGGTCCCCAACAATAGGCAGCCATTTTCATGTACCCGACTTAATTCACTAATTTGAGGAAAAATCCACCCAGATGAACTAGGAAACCTATAAATCTAAGGTTTGGTTTTCCTTTGTATATTCAATCAAGTCGTTAAAAGAATGGAAATCAAAATTTCACATTTAAAGGTTTTGAAAATGTATACAAACTGTGTAATGTGAAAGGATCAAAATTTAACACTTTTTCAAAAAGATTTCCACAAACAAAAACTCTATTTTGTCTAAATTTTGAGAATTCTATAATTTCTGCCATCTTCCGTCCATTGAAAATTCTCTCAAAAAATTTCTCTTTAAAAAAATCTAAAAAGCCAAAGATAAACAGCAAAAATTCTAGTATGAAATTTAAAAAGCTTCCTAAATATAGAAAATAAAGCAAAAGGTGTGACAATTTTGTCTAAAAATAGACAAGTGTTCTTGTCCCCACCCCCAAACCTATGATGAACATCATCCTCATGTTATGCATGCAATGCAAAAGAATATAAAACACGAGGAATAAAAGTACGGCAGGGTAAAGTGAAGACACCGGAGAACGTGAAGCTTTTTCGAACCTTGTCAATGGTTAGACAAAACCCACAAAAACAAACAAAAAGAAAAAGAAATTACCCTACTTGCAACACCCATTGTAACAAAGCTTTGATGGCTATTTGCCATGCCCATAGCTATCCAAACTGCGCAATTACCCGATTAAATTAAATAATTCAACTTGAATTACGATTTTTTTTCCCAAATGGTGATATTTGCATTAAGTAGAGAGATGATGTTACATCAAAGGGCGTAAAAGCTCAACATCAAAAGACAAAATTACAAAAATACTATCGATCTGGTCTAAAAAGAAGATCCATACTTAGAGAGATTTCAAGTTAAGTCCTCTAAGTAACCGGGAAACGAAGGGTTGGTTAGTCATTCAACCTCATTACATATGTTATGGTACCTTATGTCTTCAGTCAGTTTCTGGTTTTTGCATAATAAAAACAAAGAAAATATAAATAATAACTCGAAAAATGAAAACAATGCTCCATGATGAGAAATAATGATCCGTCACAAAATAATGTTCACAAAAGACCCTATAGAGAGCATAATTCCCAATAACCTAATAGAACTGCCATTGAAGGTATTAACTTAATAGACCATAAAAGAAAAGGCATGCTACAAGTGAAGAAGTACAAAAAGAACACATTCGATACTAGAATGTCAGTACCGTGAGGAAGAACATCAAAATGAAGCCCAATCAAACAATAAACCACTAGGCGCCGAGCAAACATTTGGGACATAAATAAAAGATTTAAGAAATATATCTTTTTTTCACATATCATAAATTTGATTAGTGCTGTGGACTACTGAAAGTAAAAACCAGAGCAACACTCCTAAAAATTCAATATTCTGATTCAAATACTAAGAGCCTAATTGCTGATTTTCCTGAGAAAGATAGCAACGATGATAATAGAGAATCTTGCGAATGGGTTAGATACATCGATAGGGAGGAACCTTCCTAGCAACATGTTCAGACAAATGAAAGGGGGGCCCCTATGCTCTCTAAATCAAATGATCAAAATAAATAAATAATCAAAAATATTGTATACACAATATCAAACATGCTGGATCAATAAAATCTTCAGCATATATCTGACATCAACATTCTGAGGAATATGAAAGCCTAACAAAAACTTACAAGGAATACAATGGAAATAAAAGGTGCTGAACTACAAAAAAACCTGTTATTTAATTAATTCTGCAGCTCAAAAAAGACTATAGTGGTCACATTTTCCACATGTTACGGAAACCACTTACCCAATATCAAGAAATCAATATGCAAACACATCAAATAAGATGAAACAATGCGTTGATTCTCTCTCTTCAATCAAGTCTTATGTCCTAATGTTGACAACAGCACATCCAATAGCCTTGGTGGGATTGAGCACCAACTCCATTCCAATCTTCCTAGTAACACCAAACATACCATACAAGTATACATTAGGTTAATTCAAGGAAGTACACCGAAGATATTGTGGACAACTTGAAAAGGAACAACAAAGAAATTAATGCAAAGGAAAAACAAAAAATAAAATAAAATAAAATAAAAAACAGTTCTTATCTACAAACGCAGCCACAGGACTAATAAATCTTTTTTGTTACCAATAAGAAAAAATGCAACAGTAGGAGTAAAAGTATCATCAATTTGGGTCATGGACAAAAGATATGACTTCATTGATAATACATTGATACAGTGAATTAGGAACCATATTTTTTGTTGAAAATTAAAAGTTGCTCAAAAAAAAAAAAAAAAAAAGCATTTCCTAAAACTATTATCTAATGCATACAATTAATATCTCGGAAGTCAGGACAAATATGCAGTTGTGGTCATTAATCTGAGCAATGGACAAAAGATATGACTTGATTGATGATCTAGTGAATTAGGAACTAATTGTTTTTGTTGAGAGTTAAAAGTTGGTTGCAAATAAAGCATTTCCTAAAACAATCATGTAGTGCAAAAAATTATTATCTCAGAAGTCGGGACAAATATGCAGTTGTGATTACCTCCAAACTGTAGTGAGCAACCCACAATTTATCATCAGCAGAGATAAGAATAGCAGGGCCCACTTGGAATTCCCACTGCACAAGAAGCAAATGTTCAAAATCACGAGAGAAGCCAATCCAATTCAGAGAAGGAAGAAGACAAAGGCAAACGTGACTGTACTTGGCCTGGCATATATCACTTTTCCATTGATGCTACTGATGTTGATGCAGCATAAAGACGAGCCTTATAGTGGGAATCAACAATATCACAACTAAATGCCTTGTTTGACCCACACTACAGTAGTATGGAGCCCGATCCAAAATCACATAATCCAGAAGAAGTTAATGGGACAACATATCACACTAACACTCAAGAATCAAGATACTCATTTGCAAGGAGCAAAGGCCGGATGAAGAACAGTAAAGATATGATAGGAAATACATATGTAATTCCCATTCGTTTAGGATTGTGGTTGGATTTGGAAGAGAAAAATACAAAGTAATCAATAAATACGACAGAGATAACTTATTGTAGATGACACCTTCCATTATTTCTTTTAAGGACTTATCAAAACTAAAGATTTGAGATAAACAAAATCCATTAAGGGATAGGTATGCAATACATTGGTGCCAACAACTCAGCGGAAGTTTGTTCCCAAGAATCAAAATCAACATACATGATTTTTCCAATACTATACTCATGAAAATGACAAAAAGGTTGGAAACAAAAACTATTCTGTTCACCAAGATATGAGAAGAGATTTTCTTCCTAATAAAATTTTTCAAAATTAGTAAATACATAAGACAAACAAATCCATTAGAATGACAGAGTACTTCAATGGTAATGCGAAATTAAATAAATGCTCAAAAAATAAATAAAACTCTGTTGAACCAGAGCCTAGAATTATATACCTGAGGACGAGGGTATCCTCCCATAGGCCACCCAATAGGCTGTTTCACATCTTTTGGTAGAAGGGTCTGCACCTGTTCTATTCCACACCTAGTTCTCAACAAATAAACAAATAAATATGGATAGGTTCTTTCTAAAGGAAAACAAAAAAGAAAAAGAAAACAGCTAACAAAATATTAAACATACTAATAGATACAATACTATCCATAATAAGTAGTGGAAATCTACCTAGGCTCTTCAACAATAACATCAGGATGGCTGAAAATCTTTGCAGCATTGTGTCTTTTGTTTGTTGGAATTGGTTTGCCAACTGGTGTGTGCATCACAGATCATCGACAAACAAAAAAGCATACACAGAAAAATATTAAAATAAATAAAATAGTTAAGAAAAATCATAATAATCAGAGAGAGACTTGTTAGTATTAAAGGAAGGATGAACATAAACCGATAACATGTCAACTAAAACATGAAGTTTTGCCTTTGGCTGATACACTTAAGACCTGATGTGGGCGAAAAATTAAATCAAAGTTTTTTCAATTAGACTGACAACCCCTAATTACCATTTACAACATTAATATATTTTTAAATGTACACATGAAATGCATGACCTTATATCAGTATCTCCTGCATGCGTATGCTACCTTGTGCTAAAATAATATAAACCTAAGTTGTTCGGTGTCGTTTGTTGTTGTTAGGTCACAACTAAGATTGCAATTCCTTAACATTGTTGGGTGGGTGGTGCACACAAAGCAGGCTATCTTAAGATAGCCTAGCAGACAATCTTAGACAGACTAGACACTATACACTAGAGTTAGACGCGAGAGGGGAGTCCCAACCAGCAGAATTCGGAATTTCATAAAGTGATGTTGAGTCTACGATGAGTGAGCAACAATCGGTAGATAACTATCAACACAAGATGCTGCTCCTATTGGAGGGAGCTGTTGGATGCTAATGGGATATAGGAGAAAAAAGAGAGTTACAATCTACTACGTTCTATTCTGTCTTGAGCTAATGGACGATGTAACATACCTAATATAATAAGACATAAAAAAAAACCACAGGTAAGGTGCAATACAAGAGGACCGTAGGACGATGAACCATAGGATGTCAGAGAAGCATCCGGATTGTAACCATGTGAAGATTCAAAGGGGCCCCACATCGATATAATTCGCTCTAGTGATCTTCGACCACCCTTAGGAACATCCATGAAAGAGAGAGAGAAACCTTAGAGAGGTTAAGGCTATAAGGGAGATTAAAGCTTAAAACGAAAGTTAGAAGGAACTATGCTTCACTCCCCTTAGAGAACTGACAGGGAGGTAAGGAACATCATGTTAGGACTAACAATAAAACTTTCTATCTATACCCCGCTCTTGGCCTAGCATCCAGATAGAATACCATTCTTATCCATCCTAGCCTGCTAGAACACTAAAGTTAGCTACATCTTTCAGGTAAACCATTCCTGAAACTACCGGGCAACCATCTAACTATCAAAAGAGAAAATCCTACTGCAAGGTTTCACTTTCCATCTTCTCCTAGCTTCCTCTAAACCTAAAGTTACAAATTCCTCAGGGTTAAACATCCGGAAAGTCCCCTTGCCACATCGATCACTAGCTATGAAACCCAGGATATTTCATTAAAAGAGCTTTTCCCCTCGATTGACTAAGATCTGAACGATTCTACTTTTGAAAACACCGTCTTTTTCGCTTAAAGACCTTTTCCACTCAGTGAACTGAGATCAAAAGTAGAATCGTTTAGGAAACCGCATATTTTGAATTCAACAAGAGCAATTTAAGCAATGACAAAGAAGAAGCGGGCAGTCCTTATGAAACTACCTGTTATTGAAGAAGTGAGGTTTTTAACCCTAAGATAGAGGTTTGGCCCTTGCTTGGGGCTTGGCTTCCTGGCAGGACTAGTCCTTGGCTTCAATGGAGGGACAGGCTTTAAGAATTCCTTATAGAGCTAGGCGCATTAGAAGGAAGGGAATGAACAGGCATAACCAGGAGATGCCCCACTTCGTGATCTTCTCTTTCTCGGGTCCTAGGAGCTCGTCCTCCAGACGGTGCGTAGCTCTTCCTACAGGATAATAGGAGCGGAAGAACTGGGATCGCACCTTAGGAATAGAGCGCAGGGAAGCAAACTAACTTAGCGAGCTATGCATGAACTTATATCAGTATCTCTTGCATGCGTATGCTACCTTGTGCTAAAATAATATAAGCCTAAGTTGTTCGATGTCGTTTGTTGTTGTTAGGTCAGAACTAAGATTGCAATTCCTTAACATTGTTGGGTGGGTGGTGCACATTGATATGTGGGCCTCATAACCTGGTCATATATGTAGGAATTATACTTTGATAAATTTACTCTCATTCTGTTGGTATTGTCGGGCCAGCATAGATCATGGAGTCCAACCTTTATCGAGCAGACTCGAATTCACCAACAATGGTCCATGTTGAACCCAAACTAAGATTCATGTCCTAAATCCTTATTAGGCCTAGTCTGAGTAAAATCCTTAAATAGCCCTACTGCCAGGATATCCAAACCAAAGACATGTTCTACCTCTAGATACAAAAACACGCACCGCACCCAAATAAAATTTAAAGACGGCATTCTTCTAAAAAAGAAAAAAGAAAAAAGAAAAAAGGAACAGGAAATCATCAATAGGAACCTCCCATAAGCCCAATAATTGTCAAAGACATGGAAAGACAAGAAGACCTCTATCAGAACCATCATCCTCTCTATTGAGTCCAGATTTCGTCAATCTCAGACCAGATTTGAAAACCTCAACAGCATACACAAGCGATATATATATACATATATATACGTGCGTATATATATACATATACATATATATATATGCTCTCAGAAGATAACCACTCAAAATCAATAAGCAAGACAAGATCAAAAAAAGAAAAAGAAAAGAACACAGAATCTAACACATTCAACTTAAATCACTCAGTGGGTTAAAAGAGCAACCAATTAAGCCCCTGTTAAAGAATTAGAAAAAAAAAAAAAAAAGAAAAATAACTGCTACTATTATAGGCCGAGTAAAAAACAAAAAGCTGTCCCATAGAGGAATAAAGAAGAAGTGTTAGGAGAGAGGGACTAATCTATTCTGTGATATGATATGATGGCTTATGGGCCACCCCAAGTGCATAGGAAAATGGGTGCCCATCTGTCTCGTGTGGGTATCCAGTTTAGCCCATAACCTAGATTCTGGACAACATTAGCAAGCAATCGCAATGTTCTACTGGAAGTTCATCCATGATAAAACTAATGAAAAAAAAAATCATTTTCCTCAAAGCCTGCTCCATCCAAACTAGCATCCACACTGAGCATGCAGAAACACATATAAACACTTCTCATCATAAAAATCAGAAAGGAAACTGTGCAAATAATCGCCAAGTCCATATCTACACTTCTGATTCTATAATTTAGTAGCATTTGTACAATTTATATAGATCATAGCTCTATTAATATTTACATTTTTTTATTAGAACAACTATAATTATCATTGTATACTAACTCTTTAATATATATTCATATACATTTATGGGGGTGTTGGTATAGTTTTTTAGTATCTGTTTAGAACATCAACATCCATGTTGTGTCAAAGTAACACTTGGAAGTTGTAATGACATATCTAAACAAGTCTAACTTTGGTCATCACCACAAAAGGACCATAAACAAAAGAACTGAATAAAATCTAAAAACAGTCTGCTCAATCTCATCATACTCTTTGATTATAAACACACCAACCCTGGTAGAAACTCATTCATCAAAAAAAAAAAAAGTGAATAAATTTTTTTTAATCAGTATAATTAAAAATTGCTTCTGATTTCTTATTGAAACCCCAATTACATATAAAGAGAGCAGAAGAAGAGATGTGTATATATATACAAACTAAAGAGCTATTGCATATGATAGATAGGATTAAAGGAAAAGGGAGAAAAGGATGCAGGAAGGGATTTAGAGAGTTGGGGTTGCATGAAAAGAAGAGGAGGAAGGTTCAGTTGTTGTTGTTGAAACGGTGGGATTATGCAGAGGAAATGCATACATAGATATCGAGAGACATAGAGCCATCTCCTCTTCATTTTTTCCCTTCTCTTTTCTTCATTAAACTAAAAAAAATGCATACATAGATATCGAGAGACATAGAGCCATCTCCTCTTCGTTTTTTCCCTTTTCTTTTCTTCATTAAACTAAAAAAAATGCAGAGGAAATGAATTTCCTCTAACAGATCTATGAAAAGGCACCAAAAAAACAGGGAACTCGAACAGATCCAACCAGACATACGTCTAGATCTAATGAAATCTATTTAGCTGAATTAAACAAAACAGTACCAAAAATGAGGGAATTCTTACAGATCTATCAGAAAACCAAATATATTGATCCAAAAAATTTGAAAAAATTAAGCAAAATATGTATATATAGGGCTTCTTAGGTAGAAATTAAGAAACATACGTACAAATAACAGTCAAGAAAAAAAAATCCCGCATCTGAGGCTCAGATCTGAAGAATCTCTCACATCAAACCTAGAAAATTTTAGTAAGAAAGAAAATCAAATCTATGAAAAAAACAGAGGAGAAAAACAGATCGAGAAAAGAGGAGAATAGCCAAAGGAATCAACAAACAAAAAAGAGGCATGAAAGAAAGAGGAAGAGAAACTCACCTTGCTACCCCTGCGAGGGTAAAGAGAGAGAAAAAAAGAGGGACGAGACGAGGGGAGAGATACTCAGAGAAAGAGGAGAAGATCGAGGCATTTCTGTGATAATATATAGACAATGGAGCGAGAGAAAGTGAGAAAAAAAGACCTAAAAAATGCAGAGGAAATGGCCAGCAGCAGATGATGATAAAGAAACAAGAAGTAGAAATTCACAAAATCTACCTGGTTCTCTGCCAATCCAAGCTAAATAACGCCGTCCGGATTGTCCGATGCACGACTGAAGAAGCCCTAGAGGAGATTTGGGAAGGCGCGGTGGACCCTCGCGGGAAGAGATGGCGTGAGAGCTGGTGCGACGGATTTTGACAGAAGAAGGAGAAGGGGAAAGAGAAGAAAAGCGATTTTTCCTGATGTAGAACTGCAAACTCGTGCCGGCTTTGGAGAAGATGACCGGAAAAGGGAGAGATGGGTCTGCGCCTGGTATAACAGAGATGGGTTTTTTCGGAGATGGTGGGAGAGGGTGAGAGCTGCGTGATGGAGATGAGGTGAGAGCGAGAGAGGGAGAAGAGGGCCAGAGAGGGATGAGCGAGGGAGATTAGGGCGGGGCGCATAACAGAGATGGGTTTTTTTGGAGATGGTGGGAGAGGGCGAGTGCTGCGTGATGGAGAAGAAGACCGGAAAAGGGGTCAAACTCGTGCTGGCTTTGGAGAAGACGACCGGAAAAGGGGGCACCAGTTTTCTACAGTGGGATGGGTCTGCGCCTGATAAAAGAGATGGGTTTTTTGAGATGGGTTTTTTGAGATCAACATAGATGGAGATGGTAGGAGGGATCTGCGTGCGTTGATGGAGAGGGTGAGGTCTGCGTGAGTGGTGATGGAGATGATGTCGATGAGGGAATGGAGATGGAGATGGTGAGGGAGATGAGGGAATGGAGGTGACGTGAGAGTGAGGTGAGAGCGAGTGGGAGACGAGGGGCAGAGAGGGAGAGAGCGAGAGATGGAGACGAGGGCCAGAGAGGTAGAATCAAAGCGACGGATATTAGGGCACGTTTGTGAAGAGGAAACTTCAATATGCAAAGATGAAATTGCTGCATCAGTTATATTCTATCGATTTTAACGGCACGTTTGTTTACAAGCCATTTTCGTGGAAAGCAGAAAGGAGGATTTTAAATGCACCACCATAGTTACTATTTAAACCCGCCCTAGATGCTATTATAATAGAGGCTACCCATCAATCTTTTCCACTTGCAAAAAGGAGAACAAGTGACAGGTGCAGCTTTTTGTCGAGGCCCAACCCAGTTCCTCGGTTTTTGATCAGGTGGATGACATCATCGTTACGTCACGCAAGCGGGCCCGGTCTACAGTCAATTATGAATTTTGACCGTCTATAACTGGTTCATCCGGACTCCAATAAATAAGCAGTTTGGTTCTACGGAATCGTGGTGTCGAGCACTACCCAATAGAGTTGACAAATTTGAGATCCAATGATTAGAATTATTTTAGACTAGATACAGTGATCTTTGAAGCTTGAAATTTGTCACGTGATATTTAGGTCTTGTGAGCTTCGATGGACAATCTATTTGCTCTGCGGGCTCCTGACTACAAAATCTATATAGAGGCAATGAGATATTGGGTTTTTAAATGCACCCACCCTATTTCATATTTGCACCCACTCTACCCATGGCTTTATTGACGTGACGGATGTGATTGTTGTGAATGATGGTTTACACCCACCCTAGGCTATGACGTGGCATAATCATTTGGTGGATGACATCATCGTGACGTCATCAAAACTACCCAGCTGCAATTCTCCTGACGCAAGGTGGGCCCGGTCAACGGTCAACAGTCAACGGTGAACTTTGACCGTCCATAACTCGTTCATCCGGACTCCGATAAATAAGTAGTTTGGTTCTACGGAATCGTGGTGACGAGCACTATCTAGTAGAGTTGATAAATTTGAGATCCAATGATCATAATTTTTTTGGACCAGATGCAGTGATCTTTGACGCTTGAGATTTGTCACGAGATATTTGGGTCTTGTGAGCTCCGATGGACAATCTGTTTGCGCCTGCGGACTCTTGACAACAAGATCTATATAGAGGCAATGAGAGATTGACGAGCTTAACGGTTAGAAAAGTTTTTGGTTAGCAATCACTGTCAGTAATATCTTGACTTTTCTTTTATTTATATGTTGGATATGTCTTATAAAATCTGCACTGTATTACCTCACCAAGAGCGATATTTTTGACGAGAAGAACCCACTTGTGTGGAGATATCGAATGACAGTATGATTATTGACAAAATAAATTTTTTTTTATACACCAACAATATTAAACCTTATATTCTAAACTCTGTATTAAATCTTAAAACACTGGATTATAAATACTAAATACTAATAACACAAAAATCTAGATAATCTCAAAAGTCTTGGATATTTCAAACAAATTTATTCAAACATATTAACACACGTTACATTCCTAATCTTCCAACACAATGGTCTCAGAAGGAAACGTAGAACGTATATACTGCATGAACACATTAATTCGCTCCACATACGAGGTAGCCCATGCAGCTGCACAATCATGCCTGAAGTGAACCCATTGAGGCATAATGGGAGGCATCGGGCAACTATCTGTCAATGCAACCTGGACATAGTGATTATTATTTACGTACCCGATAGAGATAGCAACATGTTGATATGACGGTGGTGGAATAGATCGAAGTGGCAAATACGTAAAGCTTTGTGCAGCACTTAAAACGTGTAATATCACATTGAACTTCGAAGCAATTAAGAGACCCATATCTGGCATGGTCATCCAATGCTCAATCGGTGCTTCTCTATCTAATGCAAAAAAGTTTAGTGAGTTGTAAACACGAGTCCACTGGTCCTCACTACTAAATATTGTAACATACTGTGTCCTGAATGTGTGTAACTCTTCTATTAAGCAATGCCGGATAGTTGCCCATGCATCTTCGTGAAGACCGAGACAGACAACTATCGCTCGAAATCCGCAATTTCCATCAGGTTTTACGTCTTATACATGCATAATGTAAGGATGCAGTATAAATGGAAACTGACGAACATAGGCATGTATAGAGTAGTTGTAAATAGAAGAGCAACTGTGTCTCGCTGATTCCTGAAACTGAAAAATATCTGGCTCAACAAACTCAAATGTATCCGTATTAGCACGAGTTGATATGCCTTCCCTGTCCTTCGAGTCGGGGCCTCCAAATGAATAACTGTTTCTACTTGGTTCCCGAGAATGAAGGGAATCAGACTCAACGAACACTAATGGAGACGGATTAACAAGAGTATTTGTTGCAACTTTTTTTTTCGAGGAGGGGCGTCCACGAGTGTTCGTCTTAACAGCAGGTTCACGAATTGAAGTTTTTGATGGTGTGATTATCTCCCTCAACTTCCTTAAAAGACTGAATTTACCATGCCTTATTTGTTGCTTAAACTGTTCCGTGAACACTTGTAGCTCGACGTCACAATCGATGTCGTCGTCTTGAAAAGACACACATGGTGATAAGTCAAGTTTTCTCCAAAATTTATCTGGAATCAATTGGTATGGGACGACCATCGTTCAAATATATTGCTTGCTCGTGCGCATATGGCAGTCCGCAGCTCGTACGAAGTCGACATCCGCATTTGTAGGAAACTTCTCCGACATCCTTAGACCGCTCAAATTCCTTCAAAATCAGATGCAATGCGTGGCTTGAAACAAAACCACATAATTCTTGCAAGTGCGGTATATTGAATCGATGTTGGACGATAGTTTTACTTTGCTCAATACTCGCTTTGATAGCTATGTCCTGTGATTTGATGACTTGGTGAATAAACAACAATGATGTCTCCAAATCTGACTGTGATGACTCCAAATATCGTTTCAACTTCGCATGCTGGCTCTCGACTCTATTAGTTGTCTGGTTTCCAAAATGCAGATATCTGTCGGTCCAGGCGGATACAAACATCTCCTTATACGGTGTCAATCATACATCCTTAAGATAATTAATGATACCTGGAAAGTTTTGTAAAACTACCTCAAGGTCCGCCAATTTGCACACATACGCATTCTCAGTTTCAGATTCCAGCAACATATTCCACATTTTGTAGAATGCATTCCAGGATTTATTGTCGGTTATTGATGGCCTGCATTTGCTAAAAATACTCCTATAAATGTGCCACCTACAGAGTAATTTGTTTGCATCGGGAAATACCTGAGTAGACGCTTTCATCAAAGCCAACTCTCTGTCCGTGACAATAACTCGTGGACCAGTGCATCCATGCATTGTTGACTGCAGACACCTTAAAGCCCAAGTATAATTGAACACTTTTTTTAAGTGCATGAACACAAATGCTATGCAAAATGTCATATTAGTTGCAGTCACGCCGACAATCTCAAGGAGAAGCATCCTGTATCTGTTTGTTTTATATGTTGCGTCCATCAATAACACATGCGGGAATGCACGCCATTGCTCTAATGATCTTGGATGTGCGAAAAATAAATCTTCAAGCTCATTGGTTACAGCATTTGTTCGACTCTCGAAAATGTATCATTCACGTTGTAGGAATGACATGACAACTTGCATCTGGGTTTTACCGGCTTTCTCTGCAGTCCGAAATTTATGGCGTGCATTGTATATGGTCCCAATGGTAGACACGTTGTCCGGATTCCGCTTCCTCAACGATGTCAAGATATCTCGTGGCTTCACATTTTTCGTAGACAAATGTACCATCAACTGAATTTCAGATTCAGAGAGCCGACCGGGGTATGGATGTCCCTCCATATATGATGCAGGGGCATGGTTATGTGTTCCACATACCACCCTTACCATCTAGTCATCACCTGTTCGCATTTTCACCCCTTTCACTCTGAAAGGACAATCAATTATTTTTGTGCCTGTAACCTTCGTGGAAGTTTTCTGGCTTCTGTATGTGCCACCGCGATCACATTGGAACAACAGTCTAGGATTCTTCCCGATTATACTAGTCTCTGACCTTTTAATGACAATGATATATCCTAAATTGCGTCCAGTATTTTGAATCCAATCAATTAGAGAACGACGCGAATTGAATACCTGAAAATGTATTAATTATGTTAGAAATTAAAAACTTTTTTTTTTAAATTGACAAAATAAAACATAATTGGAATTGAGTTAATATCATACCATGTCGGTAGAAAATTCGTTTGTAACATCTTCATCCACATTTTCATCTTCTTGTTTTATTTCGTTTATGAGAATATCATCCTGACAACAATATACATTCACTTGAGCATCTGCAATTAATAAAAAAAATTTCCCGAAATAATTTAAGAATTGTATATTTACCTGATCACTTGAACCACTTGACAATCACAGATCATTGGCCCAAATCCTCAGTTGATCCAAATTCATATCTTCTACTGGTATATGTGTTAATTTGGTGAGAAGTTACCTGGAAGAGAACTCTTTGCAGGAGAATCTTGGGGAAGAGAACTAGAGGGGAAGAGAGATCGTATGAGAGGAATAGAGGTCAAAAGGTAGTATGGGAACAAATGGATTGTGCAAGTAAAATCCCTCCAAATAAGGAAGAGATGGAGTACTAGTGGGAGGAAAGATCGTGAAGGTGGAGAGTGCTCTGTTTTCCAGTTTGATAGGATTCTAGTTTGACTGGGTCCTTACATTAATAGGGAATATATTCTCTGAAAACAGAGAATATATTCTTTGTTTTCAGAGAATATATTCTATGAAAACAGAGAATATATTCTCTGTTTTCATTGACTGGCTTAAAGATTGATTGACTGGCTGTATGTCTCTTATCTAGTAGTCTGTACACTAGGTAAGTAGGTCGCTGTGGTAGAGTGGGTGTAGATTTTGGATGATGATTTTTGGGAGATGAACACCTTACGAACCTTTTATCTTCTTCTTTATTAAAAAAGAAATTCTACACTATATATCACTAGAATTTGGTAGAGTCAGTGGATCCATACACCATTATCCTCTATTTTGTGAAAAAAAGGCCATCCTTTTTTCAATCCACCAGCGGGGCCCATTAATGATTTTGAACCCCCTCTGGACAGGTCAACTCATGGGTCAATGGATTTCACTCACAGGCAAGTGGGGCCCACCGTTTGATACCCTTCAAACATGTCGATGCCTTCACCTCAAATCGAAGTTTAGTCGACATGCAAACACTAATTGGACTTTGACGTGTGCAAGAGCTGTGCACTCTCTCGAGTCTCGAGTATCAAAACGAATGCAAGAAACTGGAAATCTGAAGACGATCTTTCTCCCACACATCTTATGATTATATGATATATCTCACATCCAATCAGTCAAAATTCAAAACTGTATCCACCACCCACCTCTACCTATACTTTGATATAGCCGTACACCCACCCTTCATAGGGTGGGTGCAAATAGCAACACCCCCACAGAAATTGTCACGTCAGTAATCACTAAAATCCATGGTAGTTGAATTTTATTGGAAATTGAAAATTTATGTTGGGAGCAAAATTATTTTTTTTTTTTTTACAGAAATGATACTTTCGGTGTTGCAATTTTTTATGGAATAAAATTCTATCTTTAATTGTTTAATAAAATTTCACAGTTATTACAATTGGATAACTTGTGTTGCATCAAGAGTTCTCTTGCTCTCCGCCACAAGCCCAAAATTGAGGAGGATTATCAAAAAATCAAGAGCTACAAGTAATCTAGTTCCATGAAGATATACTGATCATTTACAGAAACACCCAAAGAAAAGGCCTTTTACTGATTGAATATGATAATTATGAGTGGCCAGTACGAAGCTCCTCTACTAGCTCATCCCATGAAATGGAAATAGTAACAACACAACAAGGAATACAAAGACAAGCACACCTATCATCCTCCATGCTCCCACCTCAAACACATCATCTTTTCTGGTGTCTACATGAGTTCACAAATGTCCAAACAAATATGAGTAATTCCTCTTTCCATGGGAATTGGAGCAGAGAGGTTGGGCAAGGAACGGGATTGGAATTGAGTTAGGACTATGGTATGGATTTGGGTTAGATTAGGGCTAGGATTTGGGTTTTTACTATTAGGGCACAGAAACTGAATGATGTCAATGGGATTTGGGTTCAAGTTAGGGTTAAAGATGGTACCTCGTGAGAGAGAGATGGAGATGGATTATTGAGAAAGAGAGAGAGAGGGGATGGAATGGTCGAGAAAAGGAAATGGAGATGGAGATAAGCTAAGATGCCATGGAAGTGCTTTCCGTTTTTTCGCTAGACTTGTGCAACCCATTTCGTGATGAGGAAGAGAGACAGAGAGGGGTTCTGCTAGCTTT
>QPKB01000064.1:13071-40007 GCA_003546025.1 Camphora micrantha | reverse complement strand
TATCAATCAGGATTCGGTGCTTAGTGGAATTATACTTCCTTGAAATAACCACAGAGAATTTTATTTTATATAAGTTTAAATTAGGAGATGTTACTTATTTTCTTGGGGTGTGGATAATTGAAAACATCAGGACCTTCATCATTGTCAAGTACTGTTTTTGTTCCTTTGCTTAGTGGTGCAGCATCAGACAGCCTGTTAGGCATTTTTGTTTTGGTGCAGAGGGCGGTACCATTGTCTTTACTACAGTATCAAGCACCACTCTTACGATTGTCACAGGGTATTAGAGTTAGCGAACACAATACTGCACAAACACATTACATTTCACGTTAGTAAAGAAGAGGAATTACTATTGATTGTGGAAATTCACAAGATAGCTTTTACAGCAAAGATAAAGTTGCTGCTGTTTTACAGGCGAATGAATTAGAAGATAGGCTGCATCATCATCACATGATTAAGAACTTGACACCTTATGCTCTTGAGGTCCTTAATTTCCTTAAAGTTATATTGATTTCGCACATACATTATGTCTTCACGAGTAGCTGTACATGTTCTCTCATGTGCTCACCACTAGGGCAACCTAACACTTAAACTCTACCTTCCAAGGAACTAATTTGTCCCCCCTGTCCTAGTACCTTGTACTTGCAACACTTTTGTTCTTTGCAGAATAGGCTGTTATGCGCTTCGTAAGTGGCATGGAAAAACCATCTCAATGACATTCCTTCTCTCTTCTCTAATCAAGCCACCTATATGTTTTCCAATTTATGCTATATCCTTTCCTTTAGTCCATAAATCATCTTAACATCACATCTGGCCACATGTACATTTTATGGTTCTTCCGTCGCCTGCAGCTTTGTATTGTTTTCAAGATCATTCCAGCTCCTTGCATAGTGTAGGTATTATTGTGCCTTACAAATGTCCCTGTAATTGTGTTGCAACGCGAACGATACATAATCTTCATTAGCTTGTTCTGATTTGTCCATCCTTACACTAACATATTACAAATTATCGGTCAAGCCCTCCATTTAGACAATCTATATAAGCCAGATAAGTCATAACCAGGCACATGGTGGGCGTCTAAAGCTGGGCATATTCACATTGCCCATTACACGTTCTACAAGTACAATACATGGGTCCACATCCTTCATAATGCAGCACACCCAACTGACTCCTGCAAGCAGATGATAATTAAAAAAGTCTCCAAGGGACATCTAAGTATCATGTTTGGCAACTAAATCAGAGGGGATTCCTCACCAATTTTCTTGTGGATTTGGAAAATCCCATGTTTGGCAATTATAAATCCTCAGGATTTGAGCCCAATGGATATCCTCAATTTTGAATCCAGTTAGGGATTCACTCACAATACCAAATTTCTCTCAGTTATACACACCGAGCAACCAATATCAACGTGAAACCCTCAGCTATACCAAATCCTCAGTGAGATCTTCAAATCTTGCAATTGTAAATTCCTCATGGAATCCTCATCTATTACAAAACATGTGTTGGGATAATTCGTAAGATGTAAGAGGCAAGGATAAATGAGCAAGTCAGGTCAAATCTCAATCCACATGGGACACCCAATTCAAATTTGAATCTCTTTAGAAACTTTAGTGTCTATTTTCTTGTGTGTTAAAGTAATTGAGTGTGTTAAGGACTTCTACTAAGTATCTTTTTATATTAGTTAAGTAGGATAGATGGTTAGGATAAAAATAAGATTACTTAATGGCCCAACACCATGTGCACCGGATAAGACCCTCAGGTTTGTATTTCTACATACACCCCAAAACTATGATTCTTCAGTCATGAAACTCTCTGTAGCTCTGTAGCACAGTTGAAGGTTTCATTGTCCTTGTCCAACCTCACAAGGTTCCATATTCAGTCATATTACCTATATAGAGAAAAACTTCTTGCATTCTCCTCATTAGTGATGGCGGCCATCCATCAGACATATTAAGATTTTAAGCCACATGCAAGAGATTCATAGTTACTTTGGGCTGCAATCTTCCAATATTTTCAAAAGCTACTTAATGCTAAGAAAAATTTGTTCAGTGTTCATAATGTGAACACCCTAATACACAACAGTATAGTTGTGACTTGTATATATTCTGAGATTTGTTATGCTTAGTTAATACTCCTGTAAAAAAATCCTAACTATTTCTCTCTCACACCAGAACTTAGATTTGTCAAATTTAAATAGAAGCTCCTAAAACACCTCCAAATAGGCTTTTTCTGTCATCACTTTACAAACATGCTTTTTGGCAAATGTGTGATTTTGATGAGCTTAAATGCTGGTCATGGGTTTGTAATTTCAGTAACTATGTGGTATGATTATGAAGCACCAACTTTCATCTGTGCATGTACATTGAGTTCTGAGTATGAAGGCTTAGAAATCTGATGACTTGAGGGCATTACGCTCAATTCCACCTTTGTGCTCCTTGGCATGGACCTTGAGCTTTTAAATTTCAGGTCTTGAATCATCACTGCCATTGTACCGCAACAAAAGAAATCATGTTAACCCAATTAATCTGTTTTCTTGCGGATGGCATTTAATGCCATTTATTTTGTGTTCAAAATGACCATTGTGGCAAGGTTTGCATGCTATATTTTCACAAGTAAACATCTGAATCACTCAATTGTTCTGTTAAACCATTTTTTAAAGCACAACGGTAAAACTGTTGCCTGCAATTGTTCAGAATCAAGACTGGAATGATGTGTGCTCATGCTAGATACATATTTATCTATTGAGTCTCTTGTCATCAATATTTAGCGCACAACTATAGAACTGTTGTGCATTCTTCCAGAAATTAGGACTCGTTGTTTCTTTGCTCAAGCCATGAATCGTAGATCTCACCACATAAAAGAGAAAAAGAAAATTTAAACGAAGGTAAGAAGAAATACCTCTAAACGAAAGAGGAAGATCTGATAGATTTAAGGATATTTTTATGACTCTGTTTTTGTTAGTGGGTCAGATGTGTAAGGTTTCAGATGCGCTGGGTTACTGCAAGGGGAGGTGTAGGGATTTCTCACTATCTATCGACATTGCTTAATAATAAGAAACCAATACACTAACACATAGAAAGAGAAGAAAATCTTGTTACTGTTTCAAACGAAGAACAACATCAAAAGAAACCAATATAGAAAAACGGCAGGTTTCAGATAAAAAAATGAGAAAGCACTTACCTCAAAAGCAGTTTCCCCCTTCTCTATTCTTTTTTCCTTCTTCTTCTTGTTGTCGCCTCTTTGAGGGAAGGGTTTTCTTCTCTTTCTTCTTCTTGCAGGGTGAAGATTTCTCAGAACCTTAACAAGAAGAACATCAATGTACATGATTCGTATGCATCTCCAAAAGAATTTTGCACATAAACAAAACCAGAGATTTTCAGAGAAGGAAGGGAAAACTAGATTACCTCTTGGATTTTGAAATCTGAAGAAGATAAAGAGATCCTCTGCAAAAGAAAACTCGTTGAGAGAAATGAAAGAGATTAGAGAGAGAGATTTCGTTGAAAAGAAATGCAAGAGAACGAGCTGCGATGTGGGTTATGTTAAGTCCAATATCGATTTTTCATTTCGTCGCCCAATATTGCCAAAAAATGACCCGCGAAGACGACCCCGCCATTGCAAATTTGATATGTTCTGTGACGAAATAATTTCGTCGCAGATTAATTTTAAGAAAATTTTCGGCGACTTGCTTTTGTCGCGAAAAATTCTTAATAAATATAAAGTGCAAATATTTACCGACGAAAATAACACGTCGCCAAATACAAGTTTAGTCGGGAAAAACTTCACCTCCAGATGGCGCCAACTCATTTCTGCGCCAAGGATTTTGCGACAATATTTTGCGACAATTCAAATTTTCGTCGCTAAATAATTTGCATTTTTTTATAGGCGACAAGATGAATATTTCGTCGCTAAAGCACCATTTAGTGACGAAATTTCAAAACGTCGCAGAATATTTGCCTGCGAAAAATCATTTTTTGTTGTAGTGTACACTCAACAAAAATACGTTGTTGTGTTTTTGAATGAAAGTTAATTTTGTTATTTGGTTTGAACTTTAAATTTTAGTTTAAGCATTATTTCATAATTTATTTATCCTTTGCAATATACAGCTGTACTAAATTGCTTAATTGAATTATGAATTTAGAAATACATAACAGAATCGAACTTAGTACAGCTAACCAACATGAATATATGAAAAAATAAGATCAATTTTGTTTTTTTAATAGTTATTCAGCAGCACTTCTGATACACTAATGCCTCCCTACCCCCACCCCAATCCAAAAAAAAAATAAAACCCTCCTCTCTCCTCCCTCTCCGATCCGCATATTAGTTATTATAAGGAAAAAAAGCATCAAATTCTAACATTTTCCAATATTCTGAGTTTTTTTTATATATTTTTTCAAAAAAATTGACAACTTTTTCAATTCACGCCTTTACCGCTAGTTAGCGTTTTAGCTACTAGTCACTATGCCCGCCGCAATTGCTATTTTGATCCTGCTGCATGCTACCCTTTTTCTTACCCAAGAAAGTGTAGTATTGTGTGGTGAAGTTAAGTGGAGACAAAAAAAGAAAAAAGTGCTTTTTTAATAAGACCTCTCTCACCTATGGACCCAAGGATCGAACCTTGGTTGTGTGTGTGAAGCTAAGGTACCAACAGCACTCAGCCGTGAGAGTGTTGGCGATGTGGCATTTCATCTAAACTTTTACTATGCCACACAAGTAAACAAACATACCCTTAGCTCTGGAAAAAAGACCCTAAATTGAAAAGGAAAAAAAATATAGAAAAGGAAGAGAATTTGTGAAAGAGAATTGAACAGTTGTGGACCCTCGGGTTGGGCAACCACACACATAATTTTAGTATAACTTTTGTATTTAAAAAGTACGTCCTCCATATTTTCCTAAATGAACTAGTTTGTCCATGGTTTCCCTATATTTATGAATTTATCCTACTTTATTTCCTAACACTCGCCCTTAAGTTAGTGTGTATATATTCACTATGCCAGCAGCGAAAAAACACCACAAAGATTTTATTTTTTTTTTTTTTTTTTTTTTTTTTTTTTTTTTTTTTTTTGTCATTGCTTTCGTGAGAAAATCTAGTAATCTACCCTCTAATTACCGTCCTTTTCTAATGCCAACTTGGGACTTTCTTATTGACCTTCTCTTATAGATGAAATGGCAATCAACTTCAATGTGTTTTTGTAAGTTCATGAAAAACTGGGATTTTTGCAATATGTATGGCTGAATACTGCTACAATGCAAGGTCAATTACATCTTTTCCTAAAAACCCAATTGACATAATAAAATATTCAACCATAATAACTGGCAGTTTCCATATGCCATCATTGAGACTTGATCTGTCGTGGAAATCAATCAAAATTACAAACTAACTACTGGTATAGTAGTAGAGTAAGGGTCGAACCCATAGAGATTGCTAATTGTTTAAAAACCAAGGTTGAATATAATTTTAATTCCAAAAAGAGTGATTGATTGTTGAATTTTCTAAATAACTGAGAACTGAAACTAAAGCAAAAATATAATTAAATCAATGATGAACAAGTTGAAAAAGGAATTCCTAGGGCTGTCGAATCACCACTAATCTTGCAACTATCTTCATTGTATTAATTTCTGGTTATTATATTAGGATGTAAAGATGTATTTTAGCTACAAGCCAAAATACAATCACCAAGAAAATCACGCACCAAAACCCAAGTACGATTATCTTTGGATAATACGAACCGTCTACGCTACTTCTATTGTCATAGACACAACTCGTTTTCCCTAAGTTATAACTCGTCCTACGGTTTTGGGTGTATGTATAAGAATCACCATTGTATAACCACATATGCAAAATCACAGAAATTGAACATGTGAAAAGAAAATAAAATCATTGATTGCAATAAATCTCAATGTTTTACAATCAACATCCCAATGTAATTACTCCAAAAATTAAATACAAAAAATAAAGTTACTTGACTAGGGTTTCATCTAAACCCTAGGAATATGAGAAGCTTAGCCCATGATGGTGGAAGAGGAGAACACCATAGCCATGGAGTTCTTCATCTTCTTCTTTTGAGTTATCTTCCTCTTCTCCTTCCTCCTCTTTCTCTTTCTCTCCTTCCTCTTTCAGAATAGAACCCCACAATGGTAGATCCCCCCCCTTTTAATCCTAATCCCCCTCCTCCCGTTAAAAACCCTCTCCTCTTATCTCTTAAGAGAGAATCAAATGAAAATCCCGTAATTAATAAAAGGGGCCCAAGGAAGGGTGATAAAAGGCTCCAAATTGGGCTCTTTTATGCTAAAACAGGCCCTAATCCACTAACATATGGGCCAAGCCTTTCTTCTAACCCATAACCACCTGTTTTCATTTCTTTTAGCACTTCAAAGCCCAATATTCTTCTTTTGCTCCAATTCCACCATTAAATCATCAACTTTGTCAAGCTTTCTCTGCAAAAAGATGAAACAAGAATTAACTAGCAAATGCATATAAATTGAAGAAAATAAAAATAATAAAAAGCGCAAGAATATCTCGATTAACATAATAAATATGCACTTTTTAACCAGTTATCAAGACTCAGCATCAGAACTAATCATGCAACTACTACATGTTTCTTGCTTTTCAATGAGACCAGATTTCCACCAGTAAGGGTTAAACACCATATAGTAGATCTCCTAACAATCTTAGATCCTACATAATTAATCCTTGTTTATCTTGAGCAGCTTCCCTACAGTGCCAAAATTCTTTTGTTGTTTGACAATACCGAAAACTAATAGCTATAATCAGCTCCGTAGAATATATGTAATATCCTATGTATCCTGGGCCCAGGCTTAGTCTGGCCCAGGTAGTTCCTTAGCTGATCTCTTATTATGAAATTAGAAGTATTACTTGGAATTAGAAGTGTTACTTATAATAGAATTAGTAGTATTCATGTGGATGGGTTTTGGGAAGAAGAGTTGTAAAACAACTCTAAATGGGAAGTTTGAGATGGCTAGGATTCTACATTCCCTTTATATATATATATATAGAGAGAGAGAGAGAGAGAGAGAGACAACCAACAACCCATAGACAGCATTATGCTCTATTTTTCTGGTATTCTGTTCTTCTTCCTTTGGAGAAATTATGAGAGTGAGACTTGTGTGCTGCAATTTAGGAAAAGGAGAGGAAGGCTGATTGATGTCCTATTCGCGTCCACATATTGCAAAGGCAACGATCGTTTATCAAAGGTGAGTAAATCTTCCCTAATTATTCAATCCATGTTTAAGTTGATGAGATAAATGCTTGACGAACTCATATGTTGTGGAATTGCTATTTGTGTAAATAGTTTAAAGATAATTGACACACCCAGGTTCTGGATTGTGGTAGAAAAAGGCTGATTTCTTGGTAAAATAGAAGAGATTGGATTTCCATTAGTAATCTTGCTTTGGATGATGATTCATGTGGAAAGGGAGGATTGGATGATGAATCGGTGCAATTTTGCACCTAATATTTTCCCTGGCACAAAGAGGAGAATTTCCAACGACAGGGGTTGTGGGACCCCATGGCCCACCAGATGGAAGATCTGGTCTAGGGATCCATGAGGGGAGCCATGGGCGACCCTTAGAGTGGAGGACCCATGGAGAGTGGACCCCACCTGGCTCTTCATCCAATCACCATAGTGCATGGGAGGCATCTGTCACAGAAATTGTGACCGTGTGTCGACAGGGCTTACTGAGATCATCTGGCCACTAGACAGGAAATAAATCTAGTCATTAGGTGTGGGGCCCCTGGGCGATCATAAAGAAGTGGGACATCAGGGATTTGGATCAGTGGGACCCACTGTTCAATGAATTCAAAGATAGCCAGGCATGACATTGTGCAGAAAGCAATAGACATCAGTTTTGATTTGTGGGCCCCAGGATATGGTTTGATGATGGATCAGAACCAATGAATAGGGGGCTAAACCTTCGGCGACCCTGAACTAGAGGCCTGACCTTGGATTGGACCAGTGGGACCCACTGGATTTTTATCAAAAGGGTCTTAGGCGTGAACCATTGTGCTTTTGTCATTCTATGTATATGGAGGTGGACGGATGGAGTACATAAATTAATTAATTAATTGTGATTAATTATAGGGTTTGTGAATAGTTAACTATGATTAACTATATGTTTTGTCGCAATTTAACTGTGATTATCTACATGGAATTTAATGTGATGTTGTGTAATGTTCTACTTACGATAAAGAGTGGGCCACCCTTACATCTATTAATACTAGTCATGACTAGAAGTGGGGCATTAATAAGAAAATTGTGTAGGGGGCTGGGCCCACACAGCTGATTATGTACATTATTATAATGCTGAATTCCAATTGATGTGTTATTATGAAATTGCGCACTGGGTTCTAGATGTGGGATGTTGGACTTGTGTCCGGATGGTTGATGGCCTTTGTATAGGCTGGTCCTTAGTGGACGTGAATGGCGATTATGATGACTAGTCCTTAGTGGACGTGTCTGATGAGATAGGGTCATGGTGACCGGTATACATGTATACAATGGGCCTTTGAGGCATGGTATTGTGCATGGGCACAGGATTTGGATGTGAATGTACTTTTAATGATATTTGATTTATTGATTCAGATTTGTTGATTATGTGATGATTATATCATATGTGACTTGTGTAATTAGGAATATTCATTCACTAGTAGTATTGACGTTGCGTTGCCCCCTTCAGGTAACAATATCGTGGGTGGGCCAAAGCGGATCAACGATCAGTACGTAGATTTCTGCATGCTTGGTTGAAGGGAGAGAACGAGAAATGCTTAAATAGTTGATAGAATTATTAGCCCTTGTTTAGGAGAAGATATTTAAATGTTTTAATCACATTATTGTTTTGAGTCAAAACATAATAAGTGGATTCTCATAGATTTAATGATATTTATTTATATTTGAATTAAATGCCTAATTCCTTGTGAAAATTATTTGATGTATGCATGGTAAATATTGCTATATAATCACGATCCGGATATCCGACAAGGCCCCGGAATCTGGGTCGTGACAATATAAAATTGAATTCATAATTAACATATTTTCAGAGACCCAATCTGAATGTTTTGGATCCTTAATGGACGTTCCTCAACACTCACCCAAACGTAACCAAGTCTTTAAGCCCCTCCAATAGTCATTATAGCTAGGTAGGCCCAATGTCATATAGTTATTTCCACCAAACAAACTAGGTGTAATCCTCATACTTTGAGGAAACAAACAACACTAGGTAATTTTTGGAAAGAGGTGTAGAACTTCTGTCTCCTTGCTTGGACTCCAAATTAAACTCAAAACTCAATTGCTCCTTATATAAAACAGTCAGATAAATCAATGCCAAACAGCACTCCTATGATCTGATTTGAAAAGCACACACTAACTAATTATTATCAATAAGACTGGATTCTTACACAATCACCCAAACACATAGTGCTGTTTTCCATAGACAATTTAACCAAACTGGACTTAAAACACCATAAGAAGATGTAGTAACACAACAATAAGTAGCTGATTGCACATTACACTGGGATTATCCCCTACTTTTGTTGAATATACAGGTGCTAATGTCAGCCCTGGATTGCTGCATCGGCCCCAAACCCTCTTAAATAACAACATAAAAAAAATGTAAATTAGTATCATAGTTAACAATTTCATACAGTTTCGGCCGAAATGGCCAAAACTTCTCGTTTCGGTCAAGTGGCCGTAACAAAATTTCACATAAAATTTTTCATTTTAAATTTCAGCCGATTTTGGCCAAAATTTCTGATTTTGGACTATTTTGGCCGAAATAATATATTAAATAATTATTTTTTTTTTAATTTTTATACATATATATTCTTTGTATTTCTTATATTTCCACAAAACGTAATTCCAAAAATTTTTACTAGAATGGATTAAATCCATATTTGTTACTTATTTTTTATTTTTTACATATATTATTTTTATATTTCCCCTGAAATGTAATTCCGAAAATTTTCGTTGAAATTCCGAATCGGACGTAACTTTTCATTTTGGAGGGCATACCGAAATGGGGTCCGAAACGATATTGACAACTGTGATTAGTATACTTGAATCAGAGAGAGAGAGAGAGAGAGAGAGAGAGAGAGAGAGAGAAATCAACCATGAAACATTGATTTCCTCAAGTTCCAAACGGGTTACAGCTTTACAGCTCTTTCAGACCCTCACAGGAACCATGAAAAATTAATTTCTTCAAGTTCCAGAAAGGTTATAGCTTTACAGCTCTTTCAGACCCTCAGGGAAAAGCTGATAGGTGGAAGGCCCATATAGGTACATTAAGACATGTCAGGCCTATTACTTAGCCGATGTGGGATGTGGGGCTTCCCAACACTCCCCATCAAGTGCAGGCCCAACAAATTTCATGGACGAGCATGTCACGTGGGCTACACAATAACAACAGGATCGAAACCCAACCTGATACCATGTAAGAAATCATACACCAACCCAAAAGCTTAAGCTGATAGGTGAAAGGCCCATACAGGTATATTAAGATATGTCAAGCCTATTACTTAGGCGATGTGGGATGTGGGACTTCCCAACATTAGCCAGCCTAAGAAACCCTTAAATGCTGATTTTTGTTTCAATCTCCTCCAACAAAGCTCCTCAAATATCAGTCACATAGTGACTGGAGAGCTCTGTTACCAGATTGTACCAATTGATCTAAAAATATATTGGGTCTTTCTTCTAAATGTCTGAAAACCCCTAGATCTGAAACAGATAGAACAGAGAAAAGGAAGAAGAATTTGTGACAGAGAAATGTGCAGTTGTGGTCCTAAATTACAAGTTAGTCCCTGAATATCCTATATTTACATAATAGTCCGCTCTAATTCTTAGCAGACCAAAACCAAGATTTTAATCCTTGGTTTGCAAATGAATGTTTGAAAAAAAAAAATTGTATAATGACCAAAACCAAAGCAAAGGCAGATAATCACGACATATAAGATACTAACCACATCAAGAATAGCCTGAACCTCTTTCCTCAATATTGAAAAATTGGCTTGGGCTAACTCTGCCTGTTCTCCATCAATCTGTAAATAGAAAGAGAACATTAACAAGCATAAGCAAATTATATCTGGTGTAAATACGTGTATAGTTAAGCACTTTAAAACATGAGAAACCTTTTGAAGATCCAATTCTTCCTCTCCATCATGTTCTCCATGCAGCAAGTACTGCAGAACAGATGAAGGTACGTCGGGATCAAGCATACTCCGGCAATACTGAAAGTAGCTAAGCAGTAATGCATATTGGCTAAAATATGGAGAAATAAGAAAACATTAGCAAACCTCAAAACAATAATTGAATAAAATGAAGAAACAGCGAATCCAAGAACTTGTACCATCTCCTCGAGATTTCTGATGTTTCATGTCTAAGAATTGCCATGACGAGCTTAAACAATATAGAATGGCAAGCCCCATTTGGAAGTTGTTTAACCGAAATAATATCAAGACATGTGACATTGTCAGAATTTACACCTCCGGGACATAAGAATCTCCCAGCTCTTAGTTTTGCCATGCATGTGAGAGCAACCTAAGAATATACATAGCACAGCCATAAACCAAAATATAAAGAAGAGAAAAACAGGGCAACCAAACAAGCTTGGAAGTGCTGCTAAAGGTCTATCTGATAAAACAACATAAATTATATGTACCTGGGTCAATATTATAGCCATTTTCAATGAACAGTCTGGAGAAGCTGATGAACTCAAAGAGGCATCAAGCACTCTGCCAACAAAGAAAAATGATCATACATTTTCTGATGAAAAGGAAGAAGCTCAGTTCAGGATGTGATGAGTTCACTCACTCAAACAAAATTTGGGAACGATTTTCAAGAAACGACATTTGCCTAGGTATGGAGACCTGAAAGCAGTTAAAGCATGCTTCAACAGAGAGAAAGCAGCACAAATGTAGAAGCAAGTACCAAACACACAAGACAAATTAAGGAAGAGAAAGCAAAGATATGCAACATCTACCCATGGACAAAGGCATTTACCTCCATAATCTGAGACCATCCAGTTAGCATATGCAGTTGAGCAGCTTGCTCCTCAAGGTTCTTATTGTACCTCCAGCACGACCTTAATAACTGTTGGATAGACTCTCTCAAACCAACCATCTCAGCTTCACCACTAAGGGAGTTCACTTGTGGATTCATCAAAACCAACCATCTGTGAATGCAAAACAGTTCCAGAAATGCATATCTATGGTAGAACTTTAGAAAACACGACATTCATTTAATGAACCTATACACCAAACCAAAAAAAAATAATGAACCTGCCCACACACATTCATGGTTGAGTGGTGTTGGCACCTTAGTATTGCATACATGCCCACGATTCAGTCCCTGGGTCTTCAGGTTTTAACTATCACTCATGACCAGTAGTCCAACTTTGCAAAAATATAATATTAATAACAATAACAATAATAATATTAATACTAGTAGTAGTATAGTAGTAGTATACATTATCTTAAACATTTTGTAAGCGAGTCAAAACACAGCTTACACCTTATTGATATCACTGTCGTCACCATCGTCGTCGAAGCTTAATTACTTTAAAACCCCAATCAATGTATTAAGAGTCAGAGATGGTTTGGCCAAGTGCGTAGAAGAATGAAAACAGCGCCTGTTTGGGGTGTGAAATAGGCCGGGCCTGGCAACCCAGGACTACCGCCAGCCAACGTGCCGCACCCCGACCTATCAAACGCACGGGCCCCCTTACCGCCACGGCTCAGGAAAGCAAGCCAAAAAATGATCAAATAAGGGGCATTTTGGGTCATTTCAACACTTAAAAGATTTATAAATGCCCTCTTTCCCCTCATTTCTCAACACTCATCTACACTCTCTAAGCTCTCTTTCTCTCTCTCTAGGCTTTCTCTATACTCTCAAAAGCCAAGAAGTTTAGTTAGTTTGTGGGTGATTAAGACTACTCAAGGAGCGCTCTCTCTCTAAGAACATCACTTGTAGCGCCATCTTTCACAGGTATTTATAAATTTAAATTTCATACTTTATATAATATATATAGTAATATTATATAATAAGTCTCATCTTCTCCCCTTTCATATATAAATTATCACAACAAATACATTAAATATTTATATATAATTATTTGCTTACCTTTTTTTATAAACTTTTTTTAAAAAATGACTTGACCATCACAACAATTCAACTTTGACTTTAATCTAAATTATTCAAATGCTGCAAATGTGGGTCTAGATCAAAATCTAGAGGTAGAAAGCACACCTGAATCTGGCGTCCAACGTCAAACGTCTACTAAAAAGAAAAGAAAATTGACTTTTGAAGTTAAACACAATGGAAAAGGCGTAATGCATATTCTGTAAATAATGTTACAGTTGTAAGTCATCAGGTGGCACCACCTAAATAGACAGATGCAACTGTGTATGGCCAAAACATGCAGGAGGGAATGTCAATCCGGCGGCAGGAGGTAGTGGCACGTAGACTCTACTATCTCAAAGTTCTTCATATGGTAGTTTAGTAGTTTTTAATTATAACCCTTCCAATGCTAGATCTGAACTTGTAAGATTTATTGTAATTAATTAGTTACCATTTATACTCAATGAGAATAAATCCTTTGAAGAATTTGTAAATGAAGTCTTCACCCATTTATTTAAAAAGATTTCTCGAAATACTGTCAGAAATTATCCAGTAAACTTGTTTATAAAAGAAAAAGAGAATTTACAAACTGTTTTTCAAAACATACCCCGAAAAATACAATTAACTTAGGATTTATGGACCTCCAAAGAAAATGTTGGGTACATTTTCAATAACAGCACATTATATTGATAGGGCTGGATTATGCAGAAAAGAATGATTTCATTCTCTTAACTTGAGCACCTAAAAATTGGTGCTAGGATAGGGTCCACTATGCTAGAAAAAATCATAGAGTATAATATTGAAAATAAAATAATTTCTCTAACTTTAGATTATGCAGGCTCCAACAAGAGCAATGTTGAAATACTTAGCAATTATAAAGGTGTAATTAATCAATATTGTATTTTATATTTAACAATGCATATATTTCTATAGGTGAAGAACATTGGCAAGTTTTTGAAGCAATAAGAGATTTTTTAGAAGTTTTTTATGATGCAACCTTATTTTTTTCTAGATTATATTATCCCATCTCAACTCAAGTTTTGAACAACTTTTGTAAAATTAGCCTTGCTTTTGTAAAACATAGAAATATAGTCTTTCAAGGAAAATGTTTACAACAACGGAAATGAAGTTATCACAATACTGGAGAAATCCTCCATTAACATTTTGTTTAGCCTCTATAATAGATCCTAGGTTAAAATTAGTAGATGCAGAAAGTTTACCTGAAGCAATAAATAATATGAATACCACTATTGTAAATAATATTTTTATAATCAAATCTCCTTTTGATGAACCTATTATTGAGTATTCTACCCAACTGCATAGACCGGAAACAACCTATACCGCTCCCCAACCATAGGCAAGAAAAAAGAACACCCCATGAAATCTTTTTAAGAGCTCTAGAGGCAGCAGTTCCTCCAGATCCGTTGGATCCAGTCAAATTGTGAGTGAATTAACAATGTATCTACAAACTGGTCCGGTTGATGTCATGGATGATGACATCAATTTTGACCTTTTGGCCTGGTGGAAAGCGATTCTAAGACGTTTCTAAATGAAAATTGTATTTTGTGCAATCAATAGCCTATATCTGGATGAAAAAGCGTGCAGGACGATTTCAGGGCATTTAAGAGTTTAATGGTCTAATCTTTCACTCTGAAATATGTTTCATACGATTATGGGCAGAAATACCAGTTTTACAATATCCTAATATTCGTTTTGTTTTAAAATGTGTTTCACGCGATTTTAGGATTAGGAACGCATTGTGGGGGTTAAGGGTTGTTTAAGACTGAAAGTCGAAATTCGGGCAGTTCGTAGGGAATTCTAGGCGGGCCTGGAAAAATGCTGGGTGAAATTACGTTTCACGTAGTTCACAAGTGAAAGACGCGCTCTCGAAAATGGGTGTTATCATTTTACTTTAAAACGGATTTCAGAAAAATTCTGGCAAAAGAACCAATCTAATGGTATTCAAGGCCATTTCTGGCTAACAAAGAACGTAATTTGTGCAATCAATAACCTGTATTTCGATAAAAACGCATACTCGATGATTCAGGAGCATTTTAGGGTATTCTGAACTAGTACTTTGCAATGAAATGCACTCGTGTGATACTATGTTGAAATACACATTTTAAAATATACGGATGTGCTTTCCTATTTAAAATGGGTTTCTCAGCTGATACTAGGGTGAGGAACCCATTACATGGGATTAAGGGTCGTTTAAGATTGAAACTCATGCTTCGCGCCGGAAGTAGGAGATTCTAAACAGCTCCTAGAAAATGTTGACTTTTAATCACATTTCACACAATTCTAATCCGTTTCTAACTAAAATACACATTCTAATAGATTCAGAGATACTTTCTCTCTCAAATGAGTTTCAAGCGAGTCTAGATTAGGTACGCTTTACATGCGATTTTGGGTTGTTTAAGACCGAAACACATGCTTCTTGCAGTTCGGGCACTATTTTAATATTAAATCGCGTTCTATGCGGTTCTAGGAAAATGTAAACTTTAAACCTCGTTTCACGCTTTTCGCTATTGAAAGTCGTGCACTAGAAAATTTTGGGTTATATGTTTTGCTTTAAAACGAGTTTCATGCAAATTTGGGCTTAGGATGTACTCTCGTGTGATTCTAAGCGACTTCTAACGACAAAACATATTTGGCGCAATCAATAGCATATATTTCAATTACAACGCATGCTGGGGGATTCAAGGGCATGTCAGGGCATTATGGTTTAGTCTTTTACTTTGAATTGCATTTTTTACGATTCTTAGCTCAAATATGCATTTTAGAATATTTTGATAAAAGTTTTTCTTTCAAATGGATTTCTAGTGATTTTGGGCTTATGAATGTATCGCATGGGATCGAGGTTGTTTAACACTTAAACTCGTGCTTCGAGCGGTTCAAAAGGGATTTCCTAGCCGTCTCTGCGAAAATATTCAGGGTAAGCTGCGTTTGAAGCAATTTACGGTTGAAATATGCGATCTAGAAAATTAAGTGATATAGTTTTACCATAAAACATGTTTAAAGAAAACTAGGACTTAATAACTAATCTCGTTGGATTCAAGCCCGTTTCTAACAAACAAAAAACTTATTTCGTCATTTCAATAGCCTGTAAGTACATAAAACTACGTGCTGGAAGATTTTACGGCATTGTAGGGTATTCTGGTCAAGTCTTTTGCTTAGAAATTCGTTTCATGCAATTTTATGCTGAAACATACATTTTAGATATCTTGATATACTCTTCTATTTTAAAATTGATTTCAAGCGATTGTAGGACTTTGAAACCTTTAAATGAGATTTAGAGTTATTTATAACCCAAAAACATGTTTCGGGTAGTTTGATGACTATTTTAATATAAAAACGCGTTCTATTCGACTTTAGGAAAATGTTGTCTCCAAACTGTATTTCACGCGATTCACGGTTGAAAGTGCGTTCTAGAAAATTCTTGAATATATTTTTCATTTAAAATGTGTTTCGGGCAAATCCGGGCTTAAGAACTGATGTCGTTGCGGTTCTAAGCCGTTCCTAAATGAAAATTGTATTTCGTACAATCAATAGCTTATATCTGGATGAAAAAGCGTGATGGACGATTTCAGGGCATTTAAGGGTTTAATGGTCTAATCTTTCATTCTAAAATGTATTTCATACGATTATAGGGAAGAAATACGAGTTTTACAATTTACTAAGATACGTTTTATTTTAAAATGTGATTCTAGGATCAGGAAAGCATTGTGGGGGTTAAGGGTTGTATAAGACTGAAAGTCGTGATTCGGGTAGTTCGTAGGGAATTCTAGGTGGGTCTGAAAAAATGTTGGGTGAAACTGCGTGAAAATGAAAGACGCGCTCTCAACCTTGGGTGAAATGGCTGTTACATTTTACTTTAAAATGGATTTCAGAAAAATTCTGGCAAAAGAACTAATCTAATGGTATTCAAGGCTGTTTCTGGCTAACAAAGAACGTAATTTGTGCAATCAATAGCCTGTATTTCGACAAAAACGCGTACTCAATGAGTCAGGGGCATTTTTGGGTATTCTGAACTAGTATTCTGCAATGAAATGCACTCGTGTGATATTATGTTGAAATACGCATTTTAAGATATACTAAGATGCTTTCCTATATAAAATGGGTTTCTCAGCTGATACTAGGGTGAGGAACGTATTACATGGGATTAAGGGTCGTTTAAGACTAAAACTCATGCTTCGCGCCGGGAGTAAGGGATTCGAAACAACTCTAAAAAAATGTTGGCTCCAAATCACATTTCACACAATTCTATTCCGTTTCTAACGAAAATACACATTCTAATAGATTCAGAGATACTTTCTCTCAAATAGGTTTCAAGCGAGTCTAGGGTTAGGTACGCTTTACATGCAATTTAGAGTTGTTTAAGACCGAAACACATGCTTCTTGCAGTTCAAGCGCTATTTTAATATTAAAATGCATTCTATGCGGTCTAGGAAAATGTAAACTTTAAACCGCGTTTTACGCTTTTCGCCGTTGAAAGTCGTGCATTAGAAAATTTTGAGATATATGTTTTCCTTTAAAAGGAGTTCCACGCAAATTTGGGCTTAAGATGTAATCTCGTGAGATTCTAAGCGACTTCTAACGACAAAACGTATTTGATGCAACTGAAGCGTGCGCTTCAGTCTTAGACAGTCCTAAATCGCATGTAAAGGGTACCTAACCCTAGACTCGCTTGATTTTAGAGAGAAAAGTATATCTGAATGTATTAAAATGTGTATTTCAGTTAAAAATGGATTAGAAATGCATGAAATGCTATTTAGAGCCAATATTTTTCGAGAGCTGTCTAGAATCCCCTACTCCCAGCGCGAAACACGAGTTTCAGTCTTAAACGACCCTTAATCCCATGTAATGCATTCCTAATCCTAGTATCACTTGAGAAACTCATTTTAATAAAATGCGTATTTCAACATAGAATCACATGAGTGCGTTTAATGCAAAATACTAGTTCAGAATACCCTAAAATACCCCTGAATCATTGAGTATGTGTTTTTAACGAAATACCGGCTATAGATTGCACAAATTACTTTCTTTGTTAGCCAGAAACCGCCTTGAATACTATTAGATTAGTTCTTTTTCCCTAATTTGTTTGAAATTAGTTTTAAAGTAAAAGGATTACACCAAATTTTCCAAAGTGCGTCTTCCACTTCTGAACTGCGTGAAACGCAGTTTGC
Organism: Camphora micrantha; assembly: GCA_003546025.1. Lineage (NCBI taxonomy): Eukaryota > Viridiplantae > Streptophyta > Magnoliopsida > Laurales > Lauraceae > Camphora > Camphora micrantha. The sequence goes on along the minus strand of QPKB01000064.1, from coordinate 21,697 downwards.
ACCCAACATTTTTGCAGACCCGCTCAAAATTCCCTAAGAACTGCCTGAAAGTCATGACTTTCAGTCTTATACAACCCGTAACCCTCTACAATGCGTTCCTAATCGTAGAAACACGTGAAACACATTTTAAAACAAAACAAATCTTATGATATCGTAAAACTCGTATTTCGGCCCATAATCGTATGAAACAAATTTCAGAGTAAAAGATTAGACAATTAAACCCTTAAATGTCCTAAAATCATTATGCACACTTTTTCATCTAGATATCGGCTATTGAATGCATGAAATACAATTTTCATACGGAAATGGCTTCAAACCCCCATGAGATTAGTTCGTTAGCACACGAATTAGCCCTAAACACATTATAAATGAAAAAGATATTTAAGTATTTTCTAGAGCGCGTCTTTCAAACGCGAATCGCGTGAAATGTAGTTTACAGACAACATTTTCCTAAAGCCGAATAGAATGCGTTTTTAAATTAAAATAGCCTCGAACTACTCAAAGCACGTGTTTCGGTCTTAAACAACTCAAAATGCCATTTATAGCATTGAAAACCCTACAATCTCATGAAATCAATTCTAAAATAGAAAAGTATCTCAAGATATCTAAAACGCATGTTTCAGCATAGAATCGCATTAAACGAATTTCAAAGCAAAAGACTAGATCAAAATATCCTAAAATATCCTAAAATATTTTAGCACGTGGTTTTACCTAATTGCAAACTATTGATCGAACGAAATAAGTTTTTTGCCCATTAGAAGCGGGCTTAAATCCCACATGATTGTTTCTTAAGTCCTAATTTTCATTAAAAATGTTTTACAGTAAAATGCATTCCATTGCAGAATACTAGTTCAGAATACCCTAAAATGCCCCTGAATCATTAAGTACGCTTTTTTATCGAAATATAGGCTATTGATTGCACAAATTACGTTCTTTGTTAGTCATAAACGGCCTTGAATACCATTAGATTGGTTCTTTTGCCATAATTTTTCTGAAATCCGTTTTAAAGTAAAATGATAACACCCATTTTGGTTCTTTTGCCATAATTTTTCTGAAATCCGTTTTAAAGTAAAATGATAACATCCATTTTCGAGAGCTCGTCTTTCACTTGTGAACTGCGTGAAACGCAGTTTCACCCAACATTTTTTCAAACCCACCTAGAATTCCCTATGAACTGCATGAATCACAACTTTCAGTCTTAAATAACCCTTAAGCCCCCACAATGCGTTCCTAATCCTAGAATCGCATGAGACACATTTTAAAAAAATACGAATCTTAGGATATCGTAAAATTGGTATTTCTGCCCATAATCGTATGAAACACATTTCAGAGTAAAAGATTAGATCATTAAACCCTTATATGCCCTGAAATCATCTGGCACGCTTTTTCATCTAGATATAGGCTATTGATTGCACAAAATACAATTTTCATTTGAATACAGCTTAAAACCGCCACGACATTAGTTCTTAAGCTCGGATTTGCCCGAAACATATTTTAAATTAAAATTTTATTCAATAATTTTCTAGAACGCGTCTTTCAACCGTGAATCGCATGAAATGCAGTTTGGAGATAACATTTTCCTTAAACCGAATAGGACGCGATTTTATATTAAAATAGCCCTTGAACTACCAGAAGCACGTGTTTCGGTCCTAAACAACTCTAAATCTCATTTAAAGCGTTTAAAGCCCTACAATCGCTTGAAAACAATTTTAAGACAGAAAAGTATCTCAAGATATCTAAAATGTATGTTTTAGCATTATATTGCATGAAACGAATTTCTAAGAAAAAGACTAGACCTTAATACCTTACAATGTCCTAAAATCTTACAGCACGTGGTTTTATGTCCCTACAGGCTATTGATATGACGAAATAATTTTTTAGTCCGTTAGAAATGGGCTTGAATCCCACGAGAATAGTTATTAAGTCCTAATTTTCCTTAAACATGTTTTACGGTAAAACGATATCACTTAATTTTTTAGAGTGCGTATTTCAACCGTAAATTGCTTCAAACGCAGCTTACCGTCAATATTTTTCCAGAGACAGCTAGGAAATCCCCTTCGAACTGCTCGAAGTACGGATTTAAGTGTTAAACAACCCCGATCCCATGCAATACATTCCTAATCCCAAAATCACTAGAAATCCATTTGTAAGAAAAACTTATATCAAAATATCCTAAAATGCATATTTGAACCAAGAATCATAAAAAATGCAATTCAAAGTAAAAGCCTAAACCATAATGCTGTGACATGCCCTTGAATCCCCCAACATGCACGGTTGAAATTCTGGTTTCTCCTCCAGCATATATATAAAAGCTGTTTTACTTTTAAACCCATTTATCAAGTATACTTTCAATTTAAGTCAAATGAAAACACATTTGACTCATTTCAAGTTAAATGAAAATGTGTATATTATGAAAGTTGCTGTACACATTGAAATACACACGATGGTATCAAGTTTCACCACATTCGATGAAATATATACCAAAATCCGTATTTACCGGAAAAGTCCTTAATTCCACTAATTTGAGTCTAAGTTCAATTCAATCAAATCAATTCCTTTTAAACTCATTCCGTTATGCTTTATTCATCTACTTAAGACTAATTTGACCCATATTAGTTATTAATCACCATTAAGTTAATTAATCATATTTAATTCACATTAATCCCAATTAATTAGAGTTAATCTTGATTAACTCGGAATGAGGTGTAACATTCTCCTAAACTTTTAGAATCATTCGGTCCTTCGAATGAAACATAAATAAAAGTCAAACATAATATACAAAATTACCTTAACGAATAGCTCTGTATATTTTCGAGTCATTTGTTCTTCCAATCCTCATATGGCTTCATTGGGTTCATGATGAGCCCAAAGAACTTTAACCCATTCGATAGTTCTCATGCGAAGAACTTGCTCCTTAGTATCAATAATTTTAATTGGCTTATCAACATAAGTGGTGTTCGATTGAACTTGAATCTCATCATAATCAATGATGTGTGTAGGATCTGCCACATATTTTCGAAGCATCGACACATGAAATACATTATGGATACCGGAGAGTTGAAAAAAATAACACTTCTATACCATTTAATCATCATTCAACCCATCTTCTTCTTCAAAACAAGTATTCATATACAAGATTGAATCCAAATTTCATAACATAATTAAGAAGAAATCCATAGCAACTAGCATTTAATCACAAACTATTTATACTTGCAAACTATTTATACTTGCCTTTAGCTGTGATTTAACACAAAAACCCCTTTGATAGGTTTGAAATTTGAGATCAAAATCTCAAATCAAAACCCTCTTTAATAACCCTACATCAAGAACGAGCCCCAAAATAAAATTCTTAAACTATTCATACCACAAACCATCTCAAGCTGAGACTTAACTTCCAACAATTCCAAAACTTAACAACCGACTGAAAATGGATTCTGGTTTCTTCTCCAACATATATATAAAAGTTGTTTTACATTTAAACCCATTTATCAAGTATATTTTCAATTTAAGTCAAATGAAAACCCATTTAACTCATTTCAAGTTAAATGAAAATGTGTATATTATGAAAGTTATTGTACACATCGAAATACACACGATGGTATCAAGTTTCACCACATTCAATGAAATACACGAAAATAAAAGTTGTTGTACACATCGAAATACACACGATGGTATCAAGTTTCACCACATTCAATGAAATAATCTAATGATATGCAAAGCCGTTTCTAGCTAACAAAAAATGTTATTTTTGCATTCAATAGCATATATTTCGATAAAAACGCACACTCAACGATTCAGGGCCATTTATAGGTATTCTGAACTAGTATTCTGCATTGAAATGCACTCGTCTGATTCTATGTTCAAGTACACATTTTAAGATATTCTGAGCTACTTTCTTATTTAAAATGCGTTTCACAGGCAATAGTAGGGCATCACATGAGATTAAGGGTCGTTTAAAATTGAAACTCGTGCTTCGCACCGAGAGTAGAGGATTCTAGACAGCTCTCGAAAAATGTTGGCTCCAAATTGCATTTCACACAATTCTAATCTATTTCTAACTCAAAAATACATTTTTGTATATTCAAATATACTTTTCTCTAAAATGGGTTTCAAATAAGTCTATGATTAGGTACGCTTTACATGAGATTTAAGATTATTTAAGACCGAAACGCAGCTTTGGAGAATTCGAGCGCGATTTTAATATTAAATCGCGTTATATGCCGTTCTAAAAAAATGTAAATTTTAAACCGTGTAAAACACTATTCGCAGTTTAAAGACGCGCTCTAGAAAATTTTGAGATATATTTTTTTTTTTAAAACGAGTTTGACACAAATTCGGGCTTAAAAAGTAATCTCGTGGGATTTTAAGCGACTTCTGACAGCAAACCATATTTGGTGCAATCAATAGCGTATATTTCAATCACAACGCATGCTGGGGGATTCAAGGGCATGTCAGGGCATTATGATTTAGTCTTTTACTTTGAATTGCATTTTTTACGATTTTTGACTGAAATATACACTTTAGGATATTCTAAAACTGTTGTGTTTGGATCAGTTTTTGGAAAGAAATAAAAATGCTAAATAAAGTAAGCAACCATGCAAATATAGAAACTCTAAATAAAACAATTGTCCATGCCAAATTAGAAATTCTAAGTTTAGTAAGTCCTCGTTTCCATGTGGCCCAATACGGAAAGATGTCATGGACTTATTCATCTTCCAAACTCTTTGGGATTCCTTAAAAGTAACCGCAAACTCTTTGGCCATCACAAACTCTTTAGTCAAGAGTTCATCGTCACCATCTATCTTCACTTGAAAGCTGCCTGAATTTACAAATAATAAAATTAAAAAATACATAAAATTCCTGTATCTCAAAAATTGAGATTTACATAGCAATCTATTAATAGAAATAAATTGGGCTTAGGGAAACCATCATGCCTTGCCCTTTCGCGGGAAAACCAAGGAAACCATGATGCCCTTTACAAGTTGCCTAACATAACCAATAATAATAACAAAAATAGAAACTTATGGGGTCACATGGAGAGGACAACCACCTGCAAGGTTAGTATCACATATACAATAGAAACTAGAGCTAAGAAGGTGCCATTCATCATGATGAAAAATTCGAATTGTCAAAACAGACAGCGGTCCTACGCACTCAAGTGGAGATGAACCCACTCGAGCAGGCACTTCACACCAGGTCTGCTCAAGCGGGGACGAATCCATTCGCGCGCCTGACACGCTGTTGGAAGAAAAACAACGATTTTTGCCTAACCAGTTCCTTCTCATGCATACTGAAAACATAATACATGCAAAAAAAAAAATCAAAAACTGATCCTTACACAACCCTAAATCCATCCACTCCACATCTCATGTAGAGACTAGAAGACCGATCTAACATGATAAGAATTTAGGGTCGCTCTGATACCAATTGTTTGAAGTAGATGAACCTCATGGATAGGTATTTACAAACTTTTGACCCACTTGATGCAGGGATCAAATACCCACAAGGCCAAAAACCCAACTCCAAAATCTAAAACCCTAAAATCTCATGCATTAAGATCAAATAATCCATCAAGAAGATAGATCAAGAAACAAACAAGCACAACTAAATCTACTAAAACAAATAGATAATAAATATATACCTTTGGAGCTTGGTTGTACTCAAGTTGAGAAGTTGAAAACTTGATCTTTACGAAAACTCTTTTCGCAGATTTTGATCCCCTTTTTCCTCTGTGTTCTTACACACTGTAACCCTTTTAAAAAACTTCTCAAAGAGAATGGTGGGATCTCCAAGTAGAAGAAAACCCTAGCACTCTTGTAGGAAACCAGAGGGGATAGAGGAGGAAGAGAGAAAGAAACTTAATCAACCGCCCTATACGTCATTAGTAGCAAGAAACTGTTTCCTTTTTTGATAAATAAGGAGAACTATACAAATTCATGTCCTCATATGAGAAAATTAAATTTTGCTAAATAAGGAGAACTATACAAATTCATTTGTCATAGTAAACGTTGATAGTGAATTAATGATCCTTAGCTATAAAAAAAAAAAAAAAAAAAGCCTACCACAATGAATTAGCTAAACAAATTGAACCTACAACAATGAATTAGCGTACTCCAATTAAGTGGTGTGAGTGAAATGCACACTGCGAACTTGAATTATTAGATGAGTTACGAACTAAGTAACCATTGATTCATCTAGTAGCAAAGGAAGAAGTAAATAACTATTAAATTTCAAAAAGTAAGATAAATTATCATACCTAGGGGGATATACCACAATGAATTAGCTAAGCAAATTGAACCTACAACAATGAATTAGTGTACTCCAATAAGTGGTGTGAGTGAAATGCACACTGCAAACTTGAATTATTAGATGAGGTGCGAACTAAGTAACCATTGATTCATCTAGTAGCAAAGGAAGAAGCAAATAACTATTAAATTTCAAAAAGTATGATAAATTATCATACCTGGGGGGATATACCCAAATGACCCAAATGAATCGGCCACTGCACTGCTACTTGTGATGCCTCTTGATTGATCAATAGCTTATATATCTCAATCTCACCAATCAAAGGGTTAAAATTGACATCTAAGAATACATTACTCAAGGAATTATCCAGATCAATAATGGCCACACTATGTAGGAGGGCTACACCTTTTTCTATTTTAAATTTCCAATAGCTTTGACCTCAAATGAAGTGCATTATTTCCATATAGTATGAAAAATAAACAATAGAAAGCAATAAAAACGTGACCTTAAAATGCACTTTAAATAGTTGGCAAGTCAGATATAAAGCCCCAACATGTTTGGGACCTTTCCGCTGCAAAACGCAAGCCAAGTGGGAAGGTGTTAATGAAGACAAAAGCACAATTTCATATGCTTAAAGAAATTAAAGTTATTACAAAAAAAAAAAAAAAAAAAAAAAAAAAAAAAAAAAGAACCAATGGTAAGGGGCAGTGACAAAGAATGTATTGGTGTATAGGATCGGGCACACACTCATATACATAAATTGTATTGTATTGTAAGTTACCAACTTCCGATCAGCAATTCAAAACAGCCGTAAGATTCCATCACTGATTCCATCACTGCCTTCTTCTTTCCTCAATGACCTCTCAATCTGGTGGTGTGGCCAAACTGAAACTTGAACCCATAGAGGTCAATACTAGCAGATGGATATTTTGAACGTCCAAATCTTCTGAGGCACCAACATTGTAAATATACAACTTAAAATCATCGATAAGGTAGATCATATATTATCTCCTACATAAATTATAAATAGTATGCAATTAACATCCAGGGTCCAAACTAGAGCGTGGTGGTTAAAGAGTCTTTTCACATGAATATGCGGGTTTGAGCCTTGGCACTTAACATCATGTTTGGCAATGTCCTTGAGTAACCTCATCAGTTTTTCACAAAGTCATGGAAAATGCAAGTTTGGCAATTGTAAATCCCCAACGATAGGCATTGATACCAAATTTCCTCATCTATATGCATTGATACGCACAGATATCCATGTGAAATCCACAGCCATACAATTTCTCACTGAGGAATACTTGTTCTAAGTGGCAGTGAGGAATCCTCACATTTATGGATTTCTCACAGATTTCTCACCTAGTACCGAATGTGCCCTTTAAGGATACAATTTGCAACACACAAAAGAAACAAAGGTGGGGAAAATAGCAACAACATAAATGGGGTGCATAAAAAAAGATATCCACACACTAGTTCGCCATTCTACAGACATCCATATGTACTTCAAGAGGACAAAAATCAACACTCATTGTAGTTGCAAGGATAACGGATGATGGGATGGTAGAAGGGGCTAAAATTCCAATATGATTATGACCTAGAATCTCAAACAAGTGTACAGAGGCGTAGATTCTCTATTTAAGAAAACTTACAAGGATGAAGCTGGAAACTCTGTTCTTCAAGAAGATATGCTAATTCCACATACAAACTCTCACTCCAAATGAACAACATTCCGCGCTGCATTGAGTGCATACGATGCCATCAGAATCTTCCCGACCGCGAAGACATGAAAACTAACAGAAACAAACCACACACCTGATGGCCCAAGTATAAGGGAATAAGAATACAAGTCTCTGTCCACTTTCAGCTTTTGCTAGCTCCAGTTCTATCCACTTGTATGGTAGTTGAGTCTAGGGTTGACAGAATCTGGGGCATCACATGCCGCCCGAGACTACAATCTCTATTTTCACAAGCAAACAGAGTATCAGACTCCATTTGCCAAAAAAGAGTTGAGATGAAAGAAACATTGTTCTATATGCTGGTAGAATGAGAGTATTGCTCGGCTAAGAAGTGTTTGAGAAAGAAACAAAAGAATGAATCTTCTATCCACCTGCTGCCCACATTACCAAGCATATAACAGTTCAAAAAACTTCTTAAAATTCCAATTCAGACTAAGCTGATCAGGTTGATTTATAGCTTTAATGTAGAAGCCAAGCACACTTGACCAAGGATTGTCATAACTGATATTGGCTTAGAAACTCAATTGAGTGCTCAATTCAGTTACAAATAGACTCAAATTCAATAATTACGGATAGAGCTTCAGTTTTGTGGGAGTTGTAATTAGGAGCTCCATTCACAGGCGTGTAAGTAATATGAAATC